>SJYX01005656.1:113182-128685 GCA_006410675.1 Oreotragus oreotragus | reverse complement strand
GGCGGGGTGGGGGGGGGAGGGCAGCAGAGCATGGAAGGAACCTGAGGCCTGAAAGCTTCATCCTCTAAGGGTGCACAGGACTGGTATCTGCAGAGCAAGGCTGGGGTCCTAACCCGGGACACTTCCTGCCACAAGCAGTCAGGAATCCCCACAATGGACATATCAGCTCCCCGAACAAAATGGAGAAGGCACCCGGGAATCATTCATTCATTCATTCATTCCCCATGTATCCACAGTGTGCCCCCTAGGTGTCAAGAGCTACTGACTCTGGGTGTCAACCGACAGCTCTCCCAAGGCTGACAAATTATAGGTCTGGAAATCAGAAAGGAAACTGTCCACTTGGCCGCACGGTCTTGTCTCAAATCCCAGTGATGTGAGAAGCATTCTAGAACCTCCCAAAGGCCTGGAGTGGGGAGCAGAGGTGGGTTGCACACCCTGTGAGCCACCGTGGGGCAGAGACGAGGCTTGTTTGTGTTCTGATGTCCAGCACCCAGCACGTGCCTGCGTACAGGGGCCTCAGAAGGTGTTAGGAATGATCCAGACGCCTCTGCTGTCTCCACCGTTGGCCTCTGGCCTGCCTCCACCTACTGGACCTCCCAGTTTGTTCCTGACAGTCCTTTCCCCCTCCGGTGTCTCCCCCACCCTCCTGCCTGCCTGAGGGGCTGACCACACATCACGTCCCCCCTGTCAACCTGCCCACGGCTCCTAGGGCCCCTCAGGACAAAGTCAAAACCATTTAACAAGACCAGCATGACCATCCTCAGTGAAACGACCCTCATCAGCTTCTCCAGCCTCCTCTCTCACCAACATGTACCTGTGACGACATCACACATGCACACACCCCCAGAGAGGTACACACCACACACATGCACACAGACACAAACCACACACACAGATAGGAACACAGAGATACACACACCACACGCACGTACACATACATCCTACAACATACACACATATGTACCTGAGACAATGCACACACACACCCCCATCACACACACACAGATGGAAACTGAGATACACACACCACACCCATAGACACACACACCTGTCACACATACACACACCCCATCACATACACACACACACCACAGAGGCAATACACACATACACATCTATCACATACCCACATATCACAGACACACACAAACATACACAGACACACAAACACATCACAGTAACAGCATGCACACCACACACACACACACACACTCCTGCTATCTCTCACCCCTCCGCTAGGACACCTCTCCTGACCAGCTCCCCACTCCCCAGGGCTCCCAGAGCCTCGCATTCCTGCCTTAGCATCCTCCTCTCCTCGTCTCCTCAGACTTCCACTCCGGTGTGGGAGGAGGGGGTCCTGACTCTTCCCACTTTGTAGACAGGGAAGCTGAGACTCTGTACACTTGTGCAGTCTGACCAAGGCGATGGTGACCGGGCAGGGTGCCAGGAAGCCCTCAGGGCTGGGGCGCTCCCAGCTCAGCCACGGGAGTGTGCAGTCCACCCTATTTCAGATGCCAAACCAGTGGCTACAGAGGTTGCGGTCCTTGCCTCCCTGCGGCTCCCAGGGAGCTATGGGGCTCCGCCCGGCTCCCTGGCTCTCCCGGGTCTCCAGGGCTCCCTTCCAGAGCCAGCTCCTCCCCTAGGCTGGGAATCAGGGATGGAACCTTACTTGCTTCTTCATCCCAGGACCTGGCACAGGGCCAGCTGAGAGCAGGTGCGCCAGCAAATGGGAATTGGACAAACACCCGCGCCACTCCAATATCAAGAGACAGGCACAGTGTCGTGGCTTGTGGGTTGCATCCTACTGGTCTGAAGGACAGAGATTGGGGTTCCCTGCTCTTGGAAGCAGTCCTCTCCCTCCAGAAAAAGCATGGGACTTAAGAGGCTCTGGCTCCCATCCTGCGTCTGTCCTGATGAGACAGGCGATGCTGCAGAGAAACCCACCCAGCTTCCCCTGCCTCCAAGACCCCAACCCTTCCTGCCCTTGGCCTAGAGCCTTCCCCAGTCGTGTCATCACCTCCAAAGGCTCCCCAAGCCCAAAGGACACCACCACGGACAGGGACTTGCGCTCCCGGGGCAAGGGCGGTGTGTGGGCAGGCGCCTGTCTCACTGAGTTTGTATCAGAGAGGGTGCTTTGTGGCCCAGAGGAGCGGGGTTGGTAGGGAGGCTGCTGCAGGGATCGGTGGAGCCCTGGTGGGCGCAGCTAGAAGCCCTCCAGATGGAGACATGAGAGCCTGTTAACCTAAGGACCGTGGAGCTGCAGGGAGAAGATTCAGAGCTGCCTCCCAGGTTTCTGCCCCGAGGAGACGGCAACAGCTCACCACGTTCCTGGGACCTGAGAAGAACGTGAGAATTAAGTGATGAATTCTGTCTGGGACAGATGCCTTACGCCCCTGCACAGGGCTTGTTCAGGGAGCAGCCTGTACTGAGGCAGGAAAGTAGACCAGTTGGGTTTGATCGAGGTGACGAGGAAACAGAAGCAGAGATTCAGCCCGTGCTTTGCGAGCCTGTGAGCCTGCTAAGTCGCTTCAGCCATATCTGACTCTGCAATCACTCCATGCTGGGAAACAGCCAAGGCACAGTCTCGTAGGAGGGACAGCTTCCGCAGAGTCGCACGGGGTGGCCCCAGCGCAGAGCTTCAGGCTTCTCTGTGCTCTGACACGCTATTTACAAGGTTGTCCTCAAGACTCAAAGAGATGACAGAGGAATGGATAAAGAAGAGATGGTATGTGTATACAATGGAATACTGCCCAGCCACAAAAAAGAATGAAATGATGCCACTTGCTGCAACACGGATGGACCCAGAGATTATCAGACAAACTGAATTAAGTCAGATACAGAGAAAGACAAATATATGATGCTGCTTATCAGTGAAATCTAAAAAAATTAATGGTACAAATGAACTCATTCATAAAGCAGAAGCAGACTCACAGACATAGTAAACTTATGGGATTTCCCAGTGGCTAAGACTCCGGGCTCCTAATTGAAGGGGCCTGGGTTCAATCCCTAGTCAGGCACAGCTAAGAGTTCGCACGCTTCGACTAAAGATCTCACCTGTCACAATGAATACTGAAGATCTCGCATGCCACCACGAAGGCTTGGCGCAGCCAAATAAACAGAGACGTAAACATTTTCTCTAAAAAGGAAAACAAACTTATGGTTACCAAAGGGGAAAGAAAGGAGGGAGAAGGATAAATTAGGAATTTGGGACTAATGTACACACTACTATACATAAAATAAACAAGGACTTACTGTATAGCATAAGGAACTATATTCAATATCTGATTTTTAAAAAACCTATAATGGAAAGGAATCTGAAAAAGAACAAATATACATATATATACACACATATATATCTGCACATATATTTATATACAACTGAAACACTTTGCTGTATACCGGAAACTAACAAAGCATCATATAGCTATACTTCAATTCAATAAATAAACAAGATTCATGGAGAAAGAAACTTGGTTGCTTTTAAGAATGGGAAACCAAAGGCAATTCGAAAAGAGAAGGAGGAGAAACCCATCCAGTGTCACCGGACTTCTTCAGAAGCGTTTCTCACACTGACAAAAGAGGAAGAGTAAGCTTTCGCTATTTTCCAGAGGGACCCTCTGTGTAGCCATGAAGAGGGTAGTCATAAAAGAGACCAGGGCGATGCAATAACTGAATACTTCAGTGCACGGGAGACTTGCTCTTTAGGGGCAGGGAAAACCACAGTGAAACACTTTAGACAGCCTACTTAATTTTAAAAGAAAAGGAAAATTATTTTGCGATTTCAATGGCAGCCCATTCACAGGCCTCTCTACCACCTCCTCCGAGAGGAAATCGGTTGCCATGGCAACTTCAGGTTGCATCATTAAGGATTTTTTAAATGTTGAGAGTTGGGGGGGCAGGGCTTTAAACCTTGGAGGAAGAGGAGGAGATGGGGAGAAAGAGAGAAAAACGAGGCTTGAGAAGTGAAAAGTGAAAGGAGTAATACAGGGGTGAGCAGAGGTCTTGGCCAAAGGAAGAAAATCCAGGCGCTCCCTTCTCTTTAAGAGGAGGTTTTTGTCATTTCTCCCAGAAGAGTGAAAGGAAGCAGCATCTTGGCCCCACTTAGGTCTTCTTGATTCTGTTTCGTAATCTGATCATTTGTCCTCTTGTCCATTAAAAGGAAAAAATATAGAAAAATGAAGAAGATTTCAAGAAGCAGCCTTCATTTGTTGTATATAGTTTTGTTTAAGGACTGAATGGATCGTTCTTTTTCAAGTTCTTTTCCCACTGTTCTTCAGTGGTTTGCTCCTGAACTTGCCCATTTGACAAAAGGCAAAAATACAAGCTTGTACTCTGTGTTCAACTTCTTAATCTCCAGCTCTTCACTTGTATGGAAGGCAATAATGGGTGTCATCAGATAGAACTGTGAAAAAAGTGAAAGTGTTAGTTGCTAGATCGTGTCCAACTCTGTGCGACCCCATGGGCTGTAGTCCACCAGGCTCCTCCGTCCATGCGATTCTCCAGGCAAGAATACAGACTGGGCTGCCATCTCCTCCTCCAAGAGATCTTCACAACCCCACGATCGAGCTCAAGTCTCCTGCACTGCAGGTAGCTTCTTTACCATCTGAGTCACTTATCCTTGAGCTCTTTACTTGTATGGAAAGCCATGATGGGATGTTATTAGATAGAAGTGTATATATGTCCCAAGGAGCATTTTTATTAAAAATAAAAAACATGGATCATATCTTTGCTCTGTCCATATAATTCAATTTCTTCTTCAGACGCATCGCTTTGTTTTCTTTTTACCTGTGTTTTCATCTGAAAGGAGGAGAGGGACATTATCTGGGAAAGATCTGAAAATAGTCCACTTTCAGCTTTGAAACATCTTCATGGCTACATGGATCACCAGTTCCGTTCTGCGCCCCTCCTCAGATGGGTCGCCAGCAGCTCATTTTTCTTTGTGAGGTGGGGCTCTGTTTATACTCTCACCTACACCTGTGGCAGGATTTCTTTCCTGTTTGAAAGACAGCTCTCTCCACACAGTGAGATTCCAAAGGGTGGGATTTCCGCTCATCCGATGGAAAGGCGAGTGTACTGATGTACGTAGCTGTGCGTTGTGATGGCCAAAGGACCACTTGCGGGTGGAGTTTTTGCAAGGGAATTGTCCCACCTTGAGACTGCAATTCTCAACTCCGAGGAGCTCCAGGTTGGAGGGGGCTGCCTGGGTCCTGGCTTCAGCTCTGCTCCCACTGGAGAAGAGAACACAGCCCCCCTTTTGTGGCCTTGAGCAAATCCTCCTACTGTTCTCCAAGTCTTCTTTGCGTGGAAACCAGGAACAGTAATAATCGCAGCTGCTCACCTTGAACAGCTGCAGGGAGCATCACGTGAGATGAGATGTAGGGAAACCCTGCATGGACGAAAGGGCTTACAGGCACCATCCTAAGGGAGACTGGCTCCAGGCTCCTTTCTTGCACAAGATTCTGCCGGGCACTCTCAGGACCCACCTCCTGCCTGGCTCTCTCTCGGGACTTTTGAGACCACTCTCTTGATGACGGGTTGACTAAGAGAGACAAGAAGCAAATAGCCTGAAAATATGGCATTCACGCTGTCCAAAGCAGGATGTACTCTGTAGAAGCAAAAACCCCAAGATGCCAGCTTCTTACTCACAGGGGTGACAGAAGACCCAGAGCAAACCTCCCAACATGCCCGTCACTGGCCCACGAGGCTGGCCCTAGCTCTGCTTCCAACTCCCTTCTGCTGCGACCAAGCCCAGGGGACGCCCAGCTCCTCTCAGGGACCCCTTCAAGTATGAGAACATCCCAGGGCCCAGGCAATACTTTTTTCCCTCTTGTGCAAATGGACACGTGCTAACAGGGCTCTGGGCCTGACCCCGTGTGCTTGGGTAGACCCAATTCTCAAACACTCATATCTTTTTCTTTCTTTCATGCACCCACCCACTCATCAACAATCATTTCTGTATCACCTTTGCTAGTCATTTGGCTGAGCCAGGGCATCAGCACGTCATAGCCGTGGGCCAGCTTGAGGCTTGTTTTTGTAAATAAAGTTTCAGTAAAACAATTCTGCCCACTTGTTGACACATTGGCCATGGCAGCTCTCACAACACAAAGGGAGACTTGATCGTTGCAACAGAGATCATACCATCTGTAAAGCCTCAGATATTGATGACTTGCCCCTTTACAGAAAAGGTTTGGCCGATCTTGGGCTAGACGCTTGGCCGTATGCAGAGCAGAAGCAGGAGGGTGCAGTTGACGTCCTGCCCACCCAGGTTGCTTACAGCTCAGTGGTGGAAATAAGTTGTGTGCTGTTATCCTATTACAGGGCAGGTTGGGCTTCCCTGGTGGCTCAGATGGTAAAGAATCTGTCTGCAATGCGGGAGACTTGGGTTTGATCCCTGGGTTGTGAAGATCTCCTGGAGAAGGGAAAGGCTACCCACTCCAGAAGAGCCTCGTGGGCTATAGCCCACAGGGTCAGGAAGAGTTGGACACAACTGAGCGACTTTCACTTCACCGTCCTGAGAGAGGGTCAGAGGAAGTGCTCAGGGCCCATGAAGAAAAGGGATCTCTGTCTGCAAGAAGACTCGGGAAGGTGTCTGTGGCTGGGCCCTGCAGTTGTGAGTTGGGGCTCGGCCATGTGCGTGCGAGGAGATGCAGGAAGAGCATCCACATGATGGAGGGTACCAAAGGTAGAAGACCTGCGTGGTGTACCCTAGAAGCAGGAAGTGCTGTGCTCAAGTATGAAGGCTAGATGCGGGATTGAAGACCATCAAGAGACAGGCTGAAAAGAGAGGTTTTGGCAGGATCCTGGAGGATCTGAAATACCAGGATAAGGAGTTTCTTCTCTAGATGCAGAAGTGTTTGAGCTGGGGAGTGAACAGGGAAGCTATGCTTTGGGACCATTAAAAAGGCAGCCAGGTGTAGTATAGGAGGCTAGAGATTGATATTTCCAAGAGAAATTAAGCCTGCAGATTTATTCCCCCTAGCCTAGTCAAATGAAGTAATGTATAAGAAGGATTTTGTAAGCTATAAAATGTATGGGATTATTATGATTATTTATTATAACAATAATGCTAACCCAGGTAAGATTTAGACCTTTCTGCTCAGATTCATTTCCATGTTTCAATCACTTTAACAATTCCCCATCCTGGGTTGTATTTTGACTTCCCCAGACTATAATCGTAGACCACATAATATTGGGTGTGATATGCTTAAGCAGTAATGGCTGAGTGTTCTTATCCAGAGGAGTCATTTCCAGTGTGACACAGAGCACGGCATCGCATTGGAGTTCCGCCCAGGACGGAATACTTCTCACCAGTGGAGCCTGGACACGCCCTTCCCATGGCCTTGGCCCGGACCGGTGCAGGCTCTGCTATAATAAGCTCATCTCCAAAGTGCCAAGTCAGAGGAATAAAGAGCCCCAGGATCACACAGCTCCAGAGACGTGAGGAGGAAAGGAACTTAGGAAGGCTGGGAGAGGGAGGTCTCATCACCTGGAAATCTGCTATCTGCTCACCTGAGGGGAAACAAGGGACCAAGAGGAATGAACTTATTGAAACCAAGAACCAACATTTCATGTCACTGCTAAAAGTTGTGACTGGCATTTGTCTTTAAAAATGAAACTAAAAGTCGTAAAGTCAAATTTATTTTTCCTTATAGTTTTCCCAGTAGTCATGTACAAATGTAAAAGAAGGTTGAACACTGAAGAACTGATGCCTCTGAACCGTGGTGTTGGAGAAGACTCGTGAGAGTCCCTTGGACTGCAAGGAGATCAAACCAGTCCATCCTAAAGGAAATCAGTCCTGAATATTCGTTGGAAGGACTGATGCTGAAGCTGAAGCTCCAGTACTTTGGCCACCTGATGCAAAGAGCCAACTCATTGGAAAAGACCCTGATGCTGGGAAAGATTTGAAGACAAAAGTAGAAGGGGACAGCAGGAGATGAGACGGTTGGATGGCATCACTGACTCAGTGGACACGAATCTGAGAAAACTCCAGAAGATAGTGAAGGGCAAAGGAGCCTGGTGTGCTGCAGTCCATGGGGTCTCAGAGAGTCAGACACCACTTAGCAACTAAATAACAACATCTGGCTATTTCTGCCTTGGCTGAGTTAGGAGAAATGAGAGGGGCATTTCTCATACCCCTGAGCTAATGGCCTGAGCTTCCCACCAGTTACACAATCACTATGAAAGTATTTCCCTGGCCACACCCTCCTGGGCTGCCTGGAGACCCTAAGCTGAAGCCCATTCATGCTCTGCTTGTGGCTGAAGGTAGGTTTCCATCCCCATCTAAGCACTGCCCCCGCTGCTCGGAGGTGTGTCTCACCTCTCCACATTTCCAGCTGAGGACCCCACTTTTCAGATCCCTGTGGGTTTGCCCCGACCACATCAAAATCATCCAGGAGCATCGTACCACACTGGCCACCCAAAGACTCCACAGGCCCTGGGGTGGCCTGGAGAGTCTGCCCGTATGGCAGAATGGTCTTCCTCACCTGCCGAACACCTGGACAATTTTCATGGCGGCAGGTGTCCACTCTGGGGCCCAGGTCATTCCCTCTGGACCTCTTCTCCCAGCTGGAGTCCAGGCCAGGTCTGAGGCTCTCCTCCCTGGAGTTTGCCCAGCGACTGGGAGCCTGTATCCCACACAGGGTGGGCCCCTCGTTAATCCCCTCGTCCATCCAGGACCTCCCAAATCTGACAGCACTCCATCCTCTCCTAGAAGCTCTTTGTCTCCTTGTGGGAAGAGGGACTTTGCTACCTGGAAAAGGCCAACGAGGAGATATGGCACAGATACTGCACAGTTTCAAAAAATGTCAGCTGTGCAGCAGAAATATGTGACAGTTGTGGGCAGTTGTGAGTTTAGGGGCTTTCCCGGTGGCTCAGCAGTAAAGCATTCACCTGCAATGCAAGAGACACTGGTTCAGTCCCTGGGTGGGGAAGATCCCTGGAGGCGGGCCTGGCAACCCACTCTAGTATTCCTGCCTGGAGTATCCTATGGACAGAGGAGCCTGGCGGGCAACAGTCCCCGGGGTTGCAAAGAATTGGACATGACTGATGCGACGGAGCCCGCGTGCATGTGGGTTTTTAATTTCGTCGGGAGTAAAGATGAGGAAGCAGGGTGTCCTGAGCAAAGCAGAGGAAGAAATGACTAATATTGTCACATTCGTGGTACTGCTCCTCTTTTAGAACATGAGTGACATCCTTGGGGGACCCCAAGAGGAAAACGAAATATACACGGTATGATTCTAAACCAGGGTGTCTCAACCTCAGCGTTGCTAACACTCCGGGCTGGATTTGTGGTGGGGGCCGTCCTGTGCCTGTAGGGTTCTGAGCAGCTTTCCTGGCCTCCGCTCACTAGAAGCGCTCTACGCCCCCCAGCAAGTTCTGACACTCAGAATGGAGGGAATATGCAAACTCACATCTTGGGGCAGCGCCGCCCAATCAAAACATAATGTGAGCCTCAAGTACAAGCCACAGAGGTAGTTTAGGACAGTGACGTTTTACTTTTTTCATTTCTGGCTGTGCCGGGCCTTCACCGCTGCGCAAGCTTTACTCCAGCTGCAGTGAGTGGGGGCCACTGTCGCGTTCCGGTGTGTGGGCCTCTCATTGTGCTGGCTTCTCTCGGGAAGCACAGACTCTAGCATGCATGGGCCCGGTAGCTGTGGGTCCCAGGCTTAGAGCGCAGGCCCGGTAGCTGTGGGTCCCAGGCTCTAGAGCACAGGCCCGGTAGCTGTGGGTCCCAGGCTCTAGAGCACGGGCCCGGTAGCTGTGGGTCCCAGGCTCTAGAGCGCGGGCCCGGTAGCTGTGGGTCCCAGGCTCTAGAGCACAGGCCCGGTAGCTGTGAGTCCCAGGTTCAACAGCTGCTCCACGGCACGTGGGATCTTCCCGAATCAGGGGCCGAACCAACACAGGCAGATTCTTTACCACTTAGCCACCAGGGAAGCCCGGTAATGCCATTTCAAAAAGAAAAAAAAAAAACGAAATTAGTTTCAATCATCTATTTTATTAAACCTATTCTATCCAAAAGAGTATCATTTCTACTTGAAATCAATATTACAAAATACTAATGTGATAGTTCACTTTTTTTTTTTTAAACATTGTGTCTCAGATGCCATGTGCATTTTACACTTCACAAAGCATCTCAGATTGGACTAGCCACGTTCCAAGTGCTCTGTAGCCACACAAGGCTGGTGGCCAGTGTTTGGCCAGTGCTGGTTGGTGGGGGCCACGCATGGCTTTATGATGGAAACACAGACAGCAGAATCAAGCAAGTAGTCAGCCTCACAGTGCAGCCTGCTGCCTAAGTGATTCTCTCTGAGCCTCGACTTGCCTAGCTATAAAATGGGACAGTGATGCCTCTTTGAGTGTTAGTCCCCTTCCTCTGAGGGGAAGTTCCCTCCAGAGCAGTGGGTGGGCACACCCTCACGTGGCCGACAGAGGACATGTGTAGTGGTCCCATGGACCTGCCTTCCGCCCCCATCCCTGGAAGCAGCACATCCCTAAAGGTCTCAGCCCCAACTCTCCTCTGCCAGGCAGCATGGTTCATCAAGGCCATGCCTTTCCCCCCTTTTATTTGTTAATAAAAGTGCTTTTCCTAGAATGCGACCCAAAGAGGGGAGCAGGAAGGAATAACACGTGCTTGGTGTCTCTGATATTAATAGCACCGAGTGTCACATGCTATGACAGTGATGAAAGTGGGTATGGACGTGGGGCCCCCTCTCTTCTGGGAGGCAGTGCTCCCCCTCGCAAACAGAAAATAAACACAGCCCTGGTGGAGCACAAATGCCAATAACTGTGAAATTTTGATTAAATAATAGATATGTGTTCAGAAGCACTCCTCTATAGTATGTGATTAAGAAAGATAACCAGACATTCTTACAGCCCTAATGATAATAATTACCACAACACATAAAGTGCAGAATATGACACCAGAAAGGCCATTATTAACCTTTCCCAGGGTTATTTTTTGGGGTGTATTTTTGACACCGTGGACACCAGCATTCAGAAACAAAATAAAACTAGAGCTGAGGCAATTACCCTCAGCTACTGCCCTGATATATCATGGGATCAAGGGGGTGCGGGTGAGAAGGCGAGAGAGAGAAAGAGACAGTGGCGAGGGCATGAAAAGTCTTTTATACAAAACAGATGCTTGTTTAATATTGAACATCTGGACAGTCTTATAAAGATTTGTATTAACATTTCTGCAACTGTCAGTAATTCAGAAAACTGACAGAGCTTCCCTGTTTAATTTTTTTTGCTATAAATAACAATCTTAGACCCAGGCTTTTTTTTTTTTTTTTTTTCTGCTTGCATGCAATTTTTGGTCCCTGACATATGATACCCAATGCTCAGCACTCCTTGTCCTGCCCTGAGGAGGCAGAGGAGTCTGCTCTGGAATCTGATTTCTCTGTGCTTCCTCAAGAGCTGCCCTGAAGCTGCCCACTCCAGGGATGACTGGCCTCAAAGCCACTCACCTTCCTTCTCCTGTATCCAAAGTGCATCTGTTAGAATCTGCTGCATAACAAACATCCCCAAATGGAGTGGAATCAAATAGTGACCATTTCTTTTACTTGGGATTTCATGGGTGGGCAGTTTTGACTGGTGGGCCTTCTGGTCTCAGTTAGACTCACTTGTGCATCTGTTAGTGTTGACTGAAAAAAACCGCACAACCTAAAAGGAGAGAAATTATGCTTTATCCTGCGAACTTTCTAAGCATTTAAGCCTAGAGCACAACCTCTCAAAAAGCTCTGAGGGACTTCTCCAAAGAGGTGAGGGAGGAGCCAAGATATATAGGAGCTTCTGCAACGAAAACCCAAGTAGTCAGGACGTCAAAATGCTAGGGAACCATTGACCAAAACCGCCCCCCTGGGCCATGCACAATAATAACCGCTTGTCAGATTGTCTCACAACAGGAGGTCCCGGTAAGAAATGTGTGCGCCACTGAAAGCCAGCTGGGAGCATTTAGGCGGGGTCCCATCCCTTCCTGGGAAATAGACGGGGAGACAGTGGAAACAGGGGCAGACTTTATTTTGGGGGGCTCCAAAATCACTGCAGATGGTGATTGCAGCCATGAAATTAGAAAACGCTTACTCCTTGGAAGAAAAGTTATGACCAACCTAGATAGCATATTCAAAAGCAGAGACATTACTTTGCCGACTAAGGTCCATCTAGTCAAGTATGGATATGAGAGTTGGACTGTGAAGAAGGCTGAGTGCTGAAGAACTGATACATTTGAACTGTGGTGTTGGAGAAGACTCTTGAGAGTCCCTTGGACTGCAAGGAGACCCAACCAGTCCATTCTGAAGGAGATCAACCCTGGGATTTCTTTGGAAGGACTGATGCTAAAGCTGAAACTCCAGTACTTTGGCCACCTCATGCGAAGAGTTGACTCATTGGAAAAGACTCTGATGCTGGGAGGGATGCTGGGAGAAATATCAATAACCTCAGATATGCAGATTACACCACCCTTATGGCAGAAAGTGAAGAAGAACTAAAGAGCCTTCTTGATGAAAGTGAAAAAGGAGAGTGAAAAAGTTGGCTTAAAGCTCAACATTCAGAAAACTAAGATCATGGCATCTGGTCCCATCACTTCATGGCAAATAGATAGGGAAACAGTGGAAACAGTGTCAGACTTTATTTTTCTGGGCTCCAAAATCACTGCAGATGGTGAGTGCAGCCATGAAATTAAAAGATGCTTCCTCTTTGGAAAGAAAGTTATGACCAACCTAGACAGCATGTTAAAAAGCAGAGACATTACTTTGCCAACAAAGGTCCATCTAGTCAAGGATATGGTTTTTCTAGTAGTCATGTATGGATTTGAGAGTTAGCCTATAAAGAAAGCTGAACACAGAAGAATTGATACTTTTGAACTGTGGTGTTGGAGAAGACTCTTGAGAGTCCCTTGGACTGCAAGGAGATCCAACCAGTCCATTCTGAAGGAGATCAACCCTGGGATTTCTTTGGAAGGACTGATGCTAAAGCTGAAACTCCAGTACTTTGGCCACCTCATGCGAAGAATTGACTCATGGAAAAGACTCTGATGCTGGGAGGGATTGGGGGCAGGAGGAGAAGGGGGCGACAGGGGATGAGATGGTTGGATGGCATCACCAACTCGATTGACATGGGTTTGGGTGGACTCCGGGAGTTGGTGATGGACAGGGAGGCCCTGGCATGCTGTGGTTCATGGGGTCACAAAGAGTAGGACACGACTGAGTGACTGAACCGAACTGAAAAGGAAACGAACACCCCAAAGCAGACACTGTCAGCAGCACTTTAAAGAGTCAATAATTATTGACAGTTCAGCACTTGCACAATGATAAATAGCTAGTGATACAGGCTTTATATAGCTGTGCTGGTAGCTCAGGTGGTAAAGAACCTGCCTGCAGTGCAGGAGACCTGGGTTTGATCTCTGGGTTGAGAACATACCCTGGAGAAGGGTATGGCTCCCCACTCCAGTATTCTTGCCTGGGAAATCCCATGGACAGAGGAGCTTGGCAGACTATAATCCACGGGGTTACAGAGAGTTGGACACAGCTGAGCAACTAACACACAGGCTTTATAGGCATACCAGTATTTATAATAAGAAAACATGCTATCAAATCATTTTCTGATGCAAACATAAGAGAGTGTAGCTCTCGGACAAAGAATTAGGGTCTGTCCTCTGCACCAGGTGCATGGGAGAGTGTATCAGCTTTCTATTCCTGCTGTAACAAATGACCACAAATGTGACTCAGCACAAAGTTGTCATCTTACAGTCCTGCATATAGGTCAAACACAGGTCTCCCATGACTAAGGCCAAACTGTCAGCAGGGTGCCTCCCCATCTGGGGGCTCCAGAGAGAATCCACAACCTTTGTCTTTTCCAGTTTCCACAGGTGTTCACATTCCTTGTCTCATGACCCCACTCCTCTGTCTGCAGAGCCGGTGGCAGCAAACTGAGTCCTCCAGCTGCCTTCCCGTCTCTGTGATTCCCTCCCGTGAGTCTCTCTCTCACTTTTAAGGTCTCCTGACTACACTGGCCCACCAGGGTAACTCAGGACTATATCCCTGTTTTCAAGTCAGCTGATTAGCAACTCCTTGGAAGAAAAGTTATGAGCAACCTAGATAGCATATTCAAAAGCAGAGACATTACTTTGCCGACTAAGATCCGCCTAGTCAAGGCTATGGTTTTTCCTGTGGTCATGTATGGATGTGAGAGTTGGACTGTGAAGAAGGCTGAGCACTGAAGAACTGATGCTTTTGAACTGTGGTGTTGGAGAAGACTCTTGAGGGTGCCTTGAACTGCAAGGAGATCCAACCAGTCCATTCTGAAGGAGATCAACCCTGGGATTTCTTTGGAAGGAATGATGCTAAAGCTGAAACTCCAGTACTTTGGCCACCTCATGCGAAGAGTTGACTCATTGGAAAAGACTTTGATGCTGGGAGGGATTGGGGGCAGGAGGAGAAGGGGACGACAGAGGATGAGATGGCTGGATGGCATCACTGACTCAATGGACTTGAGTCTGAGTGAACTCCTGGAGTTGGTGATGGACAGGGAGGCTTGGTGTGCTGCGATTCATGGGGTTGCAAAGAGCTGGACATGACTGAGTGACTGAACTGAACTGAATAGCAACCTAACTCCATTTGCAACCTTAACTCCCTCTGGCCTTGTGTTACGGACTGAATGCATCCCCTCAGAATTCATAAGCTGAACACCTAACCCCTCACACTGTGATGGTGTTTGGAGTCAGGGCCTTTGGAAGGTGATTAGGTCATAAGGGTGGAGCCCTCATGAATGGAATTAGTGCCCTGATAAGAAGAGGCTGGGCTTCCCTTCTAGCTCAGTCAGTAAAGAATGTGCCTGTGATGCAGGAGACCTGGGGTCAATTCCTGGGTGGATTCCTGGAGAAGGAAATGGCAATCTACTCCAGTATTCTTGCCTGGAAAACCCCATGGACAAAGGAGCCTGGCAGGCTACAGTCCATGGGGTCGCAAGAGTCAGACATGACTTAGCGACTAAACTACCACCACCACCACCAAGAGGCTAGAGACCTCTGTGGCCCTTCCCACTATAGAAGGATATCACAAAAAGTCAGTCATCTGGATCCAGAGGGATGAGATGGGGAGGGAGGTGGGAGAGGGGTTCAGGATGGGGAACACATGTACATTCATGGCAGATTCAAGTCAGTGTATGGCAAAACCAATACAATATTGTAAATTAAAATTAATTAATTAAAAAAAGAAAAGTCAGTCATCCGCAACCCTGAAGCGGGCCTTCTCTGTAACACAACCGTGCTGACATACCCCAATCTTAAACTGTGAGAAATGCTTGCTGGTTAAGCCACCCAGTGAACGGCATTTTTGTTATGGCAGCCTGAACTTCCCAAGAACCGTGGAATTTAACATATTACAGGATATAGGGATTAAGACATGGGCATCTTTGAGGGGAGCCAGTATTCTGCCAACCATAGGGATTATGTTAAATGAGCCACAAACGTTGCTTTTATGACGGCTATATGTGCTGCTGCTGCTGCT
>SJYX01005656.1:24928-88737 GCA_006410675.1 Oreotragus oreotragus | reverse complement strand
GTGGGGTGGGAGGTGGGAGGGGGGTTCATGTTTGGGAGTTCGTGTAAAAAAATAAATAAATACAAAAAAAAAAAAGGTCTAATTTCCTTAAAGTAATTTTGTTAAATAAATTCTAAGATACAAAGCACAGAATATGAAAATAAACTCAGCAGCCAAAGTCACTGAAATAAGCCAGAGATGGTTTAGTTACAAACCCTGGGATAATAAAATAAGCAACAAGAACACTAAAACCTGTTGGAAGCCAAATCATTGTAGAGACAGACTTACCTGGCAGCAAAGACAAATGACAAATAATATTTGTACCAAGTTGCCCAATAAACATGTCCTAGGCCCAAGGAACCCATGGAATGCTACAAGTGAAAGCCTTAGAAATTATTTTGGTGGAACATGTGAACGGATGAGACTCATCACTTAAAATATGAATCCAAAATGCTGAATTTAGTACCTGCTTAAATAAGGGGGTGGTCCCACAAGACTTCATTGAGCAAAGCCAACTGCAGATTTTCTACAAGATTTAGGGGGAAAGGCAGGAGGGAGTGGGAAGATGTCAGCCTTAGAAATGTTTCTCAGCGGATGAATGGATAAGAAAGCTGTGGTATATATACACAATGGAGTATTACTCAGCCATTAAAAAGAATACATTTGAATCAGTTCTAATAAGATGGATGAAACTGGAACCAATTATACAGAGTGAAGTAAGCCAGAAAGAAAAACACCAATACAGTATACTAACACATATATATGGAATTTAGAAAGATGGTAATGAGGACCCTGCATGCAAGACAGCAAAAAAGATACAGATGTGTAGAGCGGACTTATGGACTCTGAGGGAGAAGGAGAGGGAGAGGGAGAGGGAGGGATGATTTGGGAGAATAGCATTGAAATATGTATACTATCATGTAAGAAATGAATTGCCAGTCTATGTTCAATGCAGGATGCAGGATGCTTGGGGCTGGTGTATGGGGATGATCTGGAGGGAAGATGTGGGGTGGGAGGTGGGAGGGGGGTAAATGTTTGGGAGTTCGTGTAAAAAAATAAATAAATACAAAAAATTTAAAAAATAAATAAATAAATAAATACCAAAAAAATTTAAAAAAAATAATAAAAAAAAAAAAGAAATGTTTCTATGCTAGCTGCAAAAACAATGGAAACAGTGACAGACTTTATTTTCTTGGGCTCCAAAATGACTGCAGATGGTGACTACAGCCATGAAAGTTAAAAGACGCTTGCTCCTTGGAAGAAAAGCTATGACAAACCTAGACAGCATACTAAAAATAGAGACATTACTTTGCCGACAAAAGGTCCATCTAGTCAAAGCTATGGTTTCTCCAGTACTCATTTATGGATGTGAGAGTTGGACCATAAAGAAGGCTGAGCACCGAAGACCTGATACTTTTGAACTGTGGTGTTGGAGAAGACTCTTGAGAGAAGGCTGAGCACCGAAGACCTGATGCTTTTGAACTGTGGTGTTGGAGAAGACTCCTGAGAGTCCCTTGGACAGCAAGGAGATCCAACCAGTCCATCCTAAAGGAGATCAGTCCTGGGTGTTCATTGGAAGGACTGATGTTGAAACTGAGGCTCCAATACTTTAAGACGCTGATGCTGGAAAAGATTGAAGGCAGGGAGAGAAGGGAATGACAAAGAATGAGATAGTTGGATGGCATCTCCAACTCAATGCACATGAATTTGAGCAAGCTCCAGGAGTTGGTGATGGAAAGGGAAGCCTGGCATGCTGTAGTCCATGGGGTCACAAAGAGTCGGACACAACTGAGCAACTGAACTGACTGAAGGGCAGGTGTACTGCCAGTTGACTAATTTTCATTACATAATATTGTCCCTGACTGGCTGGCTTTCCGAGATCTGCTCACTGAAGCAGGCTGTCATTGACTGACCTAAAGTCAGTTCAGGTGTTTAGTGGTTGAAAGTGAAAGTGTCAGTCACTCAGGGGTGTCCTACTCCTTGAGAACCCATGGACTGTAGCCCGTCAGGTTCCTCTGAAAATGGAATTCTCCAGGCAAGAACACTGGAGTGGGTAGCCATTCCCTTCTCCAGGGGATCTTCCCAATCCAGGGATCAAACTCTGGTCTCCTGCATTGCAGACAGATTTTTCTTACCATCTGAGCCACCAGGGGAGTCCCACTTACTGGTTCAGTTCAGTTCAGTCACTCAGTTGTGTTCAGTTCTTTGCAACCCCATGGACTGCAGCACAGCAGGCTTCCCTGTCCATCACCAACTCCTGGAGCTCACTCAAACTCACGTCCATCACGTCAGTGATGCCATCCAACCATCTCATGCTCTGTCGTTCCTTTCTCCTCTCGCCTTCAATCTTTCCCAGCATCAGAGTCTTTTCAAATGAGTCAGTTCTTCGCATCAGGTGGCCAAAGTATTGGAGTTTCAGCTTCAGCATCAGTCCTCCTAGTGAATATTCAGGATTGATTTCCTTTAAAATGGACTGGGTGGATCTCCTTGCAGTCCAAGGGACTCTCAAGAGTCTTCTCCAACACCACCGTTCAAAAGCNTCTTCGCATCAGGTGGCCAAAGTATTGGAGTTTCAGCTTCAGCATCAGTCCTCCTAGTGAATATTCAGGATTGATTTCCTTTAAAATGGACTGGGTGGATCTCCTTGCAGTCCAAGGGACTCTCAAGAGTCTTCTCCAACACCACCGTTCAAAAGCATCAATTCTTCTGCACTCAGCTTTCTTTATAGTCTACCTCTCACATCCATACATGACCACTGGAAAAAACCATGGCCTTGACTAGATGGACTTTTGTTGGCAAAGTAATGTCTCTGCTTTTCAATATCCTCTCTAGGTTGGTCATAACTTTTCTTCCAAGGAGCAAGCGTCTTTTAATTTCATAGCTTCAGTCACCATCTCCAGTGACTTTGGAGGCCAAAAAAATAAAGTCAGCTGCTGTTTCCACTATTTCCCCATCTATTTGCCATGAAGTGATGGGACCAAATGCCGTGATCTTAGTTTTCTGAATATTGAGCTTTAAGCCAACTTTTTCACTCTCCTCTTTCATCAAGAGGCTTTTTAGTTCTTCTTCACTTTCTGCCATAAGGGTGGTGTCATCTGCATATCTGAGGTTATTGATATTTCTCCCAGCAATCTTGATTCCAGCTTGTGCTTCATCCAGCCCAGCATTTCGCATGATGTAATCTGCATATAAGTCAAATAAGCAGGGTGACAATATACAGCCTTGACGTACTCCTTTCCTGATTTGGAACCAGTCTGTTATTCCATGTCCAGTTCTAACTGTTGCTTCTTGACCTGCATACAGATTTCTCCAGAGACAGGTCTGGTGGTCTGGTATTCCCAACTCTTTTAAGAATTTTCCACAGTTTGTGATCCACACAGTCAAAGGCTCTTACTGGTTACCAACCTTTAAAACATCTGTCTCTTTTTAACGGTATGAAGAGTTTTCATTCTCAATCTCTTCCATAACCTCTTGGTTAGGTTCACAAAGAATCTGTATTAGTTTCAAGTACATAGCAAAGTGACTCAGTTATATTTCTTCAGGTTATATTCCTGTCTCTTATACACATCTAACATCTGTCTCTTTTTAACGGTATGAAGAGTTTTCATTCTCAATCTCTTCCATAACCTCTTGGTTAGGTTCACAAAGAATTAAAGGGAAATAACATTATAAACTGAGATTATACCATCTCTTCACCTGTGTCTGTGACTGTACATTATTTCCAAAGGAAATGGTACAGACCTGGCCACGTTTGTGTCCTACAGAAGCAGGCTGTTTGCCTTATTATTCCTGTGATCTCCAGATGATTCCAGATTGATTAAGAGTTCCTCTTTGCTTTTTACTATGGTCCTGTGCACAACCGATGATAAAATAGGTAGCTTTTGCTTTCCAGATTCAGCCTTTTAGTCCATTTTTCAAAGGAAAAGTTCGTCACCTTTTTGGGGCCCCTGGATTCCTGCTGCTCATCTTCCCTTCTTCTAAGTCACTGTGAGCACCTCTACATTTTGGAGCTGAGCCAATGAATATACGCGCCAATCAGTTCTGCTAATGTGAACACGCCCAACTTTTCAAAACGGGAACGTATGTAGGCTGCATTGTTTCCAAAGCCAAGGGCATTGTAGAGACATTAAGTACTTAAATAACTCAGAGGTAAGAGTAACACTGTGCCCTAGGGAATCGGGAAAGGCTTCACAGAGGAGATGGACTTGATCTGGCTCTAAAAAATCCATTAGTATTTTAATAGGCAGAGAGGAGGACATATTCAACATGGATGACAGAGCACTCTAAGAGTCAAGACAGAAAATGCTTTATATATTTAAAGATAACGTGCAGAAAGTTGTAAGAGCCCATTACCCTCTGTCTAACAACCAAATGAGATGGCCAAGCTACGAATGCATACCAGACTTCAGTTAATGACCAGCCATTTGGAGGAGAAAAGATACCCACGGCTACTCTCCTCACTGGCTGAGCAACAGGAAGAGGATAAACCCTACAAGGGTGGAAGTGAAGAGGACCCAACCAAACCTCGAATGAACTTCTAATGGGCACGCGTGAATTGCAAGGACAGATGTGAACTCCAGGAGTCCTGACCCCAGAGCAGGCTTGCTTCTCCTAGCCCGTTCTTTTCCACAGGTCCTCACTGAGTGCTCAGGGCTGCGAACTGTAGCTGGGGACCAGGCAGAAATGAGACATATTTCTCCCAAGGCACACAGAGCCTCCTCCTGCAACAGGGCCAAGTCTAAAAAGGTGGGAAGAAGAGCAGGCTAGCTGAGAGGAAGCAAGTCCTTTGAGGACGACACAAAGGGCTCTTAGCTGGAAAGAGCTGAGAGAAACTTCCCTAGAGCATTCTGGAAAGCAGAGAAATCTCTCGAGGTACAAAATGCATAGAGGGGGACTGGAGAACAAAGGAGACTATCCAGAAATCCAAAAGGCGAGGCTTAGACTGCAAAGTAAAGACAGCACTCCTACCACTGGGAAAGACATCAGTTCAGCCATAACACCAGTCAACCCTAAAGGAAATCAACCCTGGGCATTCACTGGAAGGACTAATGCTGAAGCTGAAACTCCAATACTTCGGCCAACTGATGCAAAGGCTAACTCACTGGAAAAGACCCTGATGCTGGGAAATACTGAGGGCAAGAGGAGAAGGGGACAAATAACAAAGCCCAAAGGAACCAGACAGACCACATAAAAACAGTTTTAAGCTTTTCGTCATCTTTTGCTTATTGTTTTCTTCCCTTTAACTTAGGTCAGCTTCTTTATTTTGTATATTTGAAGATTTTAAAAAGCACCCTTGAGAGTCCCTTGGACTGCAAGGAGATCCAACCAGTCCATCCTAAAGGAAATCAGTCCTGTATAGTCATTAGAAGGACTGATGCTGAAGCTGAAACTCCAATACTTTGGGCACCTGATTCGAAGAACTAACTCATTGGAAAAGACTCTGATGCTGGGCAAGATTGAAGGCAGGAGGAGAAGGGGACGACAGAGCATGAGGTGGTTGGATGGCATCACCAACATGATGGACATGAGTTTGGGTAAGCTCCAGGAGTTGGTGATGGACAGGGAAGCCTGGTGTGCTGCAGTCCATGGGGTTGCAAAGAGTTGGACATGACTGAGTGACTGAACTGAACTGAGCTGAACTGACAAATTATAAATTTCTACAAGTTTCAGAGTAAAACTATTTAGACAACAATGCCTCTATATCTGAGTTCCTGTAACAAAACAAGGACATGCCCAATCCCTACACTCTGTAGCTGACATTCACAAGGAATTGATGACTTATGTCTTAACATATAAAATAGCTCATAAGTTTTATTGAAAACTCTTGTTAATTCTTTACATGATACATTGGCAGTCACCTTACCAGGAGTTATCATTCAAACCAACTCTTAAATACATAAGTGTATTATCATATGCAAATATTTCCTCTGTTTCATTAATGACAAACATGCAAAAATAAAAGTTTTCCACTTGATTTTATTTGTTAATCAAGGATAAGTTAGAGAACAAGACGGTCAACCTTTGTCCTGGTTTTCAGAGGAGAAAATCATGACTTAAGCAGTAGTTAAATTCACTGAGTATGCCAAAGCTCAATTAACTGACACCATTACGTGAAGATCAAGCTTTACTTCATTAAACTCCAACTTACTGATGGTAATATTTCAAGCCTATGATTCTTGAGTCTTCCTAGCCTGAAGGCCTTTGGAGGTTTTAAAAGTGCCAACCCCATGCTGATTAGTCAGAGTTTTCATTCAGAATTCATAAAGATAGGTTATATTTAACTTTACACATTTCTTTGCATCTGCTATTCCTAAAAGAGATTTTGTTTTCTATGCATCCTAAGAAAAAGCCTGATGAAAAGTGTGACACAAACACATACGAAAAAATTAAAACCTCCTTACAAACCCAGTGGAGAAGGAAACGGCAACCCACTCCAGTATTCTTGCCTGGAGGGATGTAGGAGCCTGGTGAGCTGCCCTCTATGGGGTCACACAGAGTCAGACATGACTGGAGCGACTTAGCAGCAGCAGCAAGAAACCAAACTGGGACTTCTTGCCAGTCCAGAGGTTAAGATTCTGTGGTCCCAACACAGGGGCACGGGTTCGATCCCTGGTCAGGGAACTAAGATCCTGCATGGCTCAGCCAAATAAATAAATAAACATAAAGGGGAAGAAAAGAGACCCAACTAGCCTTATTTTGTGAATTACAATATAGAAACAATTTCCCCAATAATTTGATAATTATAATTGGAAGGAAGTAGGAAGAAAAACTTTAAATATCTCAAAAAATAAGTTCTCAAAATAATTTACAAAATCAAAATAATTTCACCAACCATTCCCAGACTTACTAGCACTGTGAAATGTCTTTTTATTATTCTGTTTTGTTTCATGCCCTTCATCAGACCTCTCCTCTCATTTGCCTTCACAAATGCAACCCTGGCAGCCACTTGCTTAGAAAACACTTCCTCTCTGGCTGTAGATGGGGCTTCCCTGGTGGCACCCAGTGGTAAGGAACCCTCCTGCCAATGCAGGAGGTGCTGGAGACACGGGTTCGATCCCTAGGTAGGGAGGGTCCTGGAGGGGGACATGACAACCCATTCCAGTATCCTTGTCTGGATAACCCCATGGACAGAGGAGTCTGGAGGGCTACAGTTCATGAGATCACAAAGAGTCGGACATGACTAAGTGACTTAGCACGCATGCTGGCTGTAGATACTCTCATTCTGATGGCTTCCATGGATGACTGTCAGCATTCTCTCTACCGGAGAGAACGGGGAAGGTAACAGCCTCCAAACCATTTTCCCCTACTGTCTGTCCCCCTAGGCTTCCACTTAATAAGAATATCATACACAGAATGCAGTGACATAAATTTTCCTTGGACGTTATGAAACTGAAGCTTACGCAGGGAATCCCAGAGGTTCTCTGAAATGACCCAGGAGTGGAATGGGGGGAAAGGAAGGAGGAGCTTACAGANTCTGATGGCTTCCATGGATGACTGTCAGCATTCTCTCTACCGGAGAGAACGGGGAAGGTAACAGCCTCCAAACCATTTTCCCCTACTGTCTGTCCCCCTAGGCTTCCACTTAATAAGAATATCATACACAGAATGCAGTGACATAAATTTTCCTTGGACGTTATGAAACTGAAGCTTACGCAGGGAATCCCAGAGGTTCTCTGAAATGACCCAGGAGTGGAATGGGGGGAAAGGAAGGAGGAGCTTACAGACAGATGATAGAGAGACTGAAATAGAGAGAACCAGACTGCAGAGGAAAGAGAGTGGTCAATCTCGTGAAAGTCAGACCCCCAGGGGACTTCCCTGATGGCTCAGTAGCTAAGACTTTGTGCTTCCAATACAGGAGTGCCCAGGATCAATCCCTGGCCCAGGAACTAGGTCCCGTATGCTGCAGCTAAGAGTTCACATGCAGCAACTAAAGATCTTGCATGACCCAAGTAAATAAATAAAATATTTTAAAAAATCAGACCACCTCGGTATTCTGAAATCTAAACTACAAGATAACATATGCTTAGGTAAAGAGATGTTTACTTACATTTTTTTTTCCATTTCCAGATGTTTACCTAGTGTCCATATTTCATGAAAACTATAATCTAACATGCTTTTAAGGGAGGGCTTTGCTGAGTTATCAGTGGCCAAATATCAAAAACCTCCTCTTCCTCCTCTCAACAGGCAACCTTCACCAACATTTCATGTTTTATTCTATCCAGGAAAGAGAAGGGGAGGGTACCACTCAAGAGGGTCCACACATCAACTAAAACTTTCCTGACTTCACAAGCCCTGAGAGACTAACCGCCCCACAGTCTCCACCTCACTCATCTTGAGACCCATCAGTTTGCCCCAGGGCTTGCTAGTCTTCCTTACCCTTCATTTCCCTTCCCCTCAGTGTATACTCCTGCAGCTATGATTGAAGGAAGATTCTTTCTTGGTTCCAGACTTTTCAAGGATGGACAGTGTGGGGAGCAACAGAGAAAAGCTGAGAACCCATGAGTGTAGCTGGCAATAGACCAGTCCTGAGGATAGCATCACTTACAGAATCTCCTATTGCCATATCACTTCTTCAGCTAAGAATCTGGCTAGGAGACTCCCCTGGCGGTACGATGGATGGGAATCCACCTCCCAGAGCAGGAGACCCGTGTTTGATCTCTGCTCCGGGAACAGCCCATGTGCCACGGAGCAACTAAGCCCATGCGCCAGAACTACTACTAAACCCAAATGCCCCGGAGCCCGAGCTCCCCAACAAGGGACGCCGTGCTGCTGCAACTAGATAAAGCTCATGCGCAGCGACGAAGGCTCAGCGCAACCAAAAACTAAAATAACAGTAATCTAGCTAGGTCAGTTGACACTCAGAGTGCTGAAGATGGATCTTATAAAATGTGGGGATTAAACCAAAGCTGTAATATTTTGACATTCTAGAATGCTGTTCTCTCCATGTCCTACAGCCCCGAGTTTCGCGTTTACCGTAGGGTTGTCAAATTTAACAAACAGAAACACAGAACACCCAGTTAAATTAGACCTACCAGTAAATGATAATTATTTTTAGTGTAAATATATCCCACGCAATACTTGGGATATACTTAGAAAATTCTTTATTGTTTATGTGAAAATTTGCCTGGGAGTCCTACACTTTATCTGGAAACCATAAATTAGTGGATAAATCATAAATAATCATTCATATAGGCCACCACTTACTGAGCACTGGCCTGACTAGGACCTCAGATATGTAAGACTTATCTTATTTGATGCTAACAGGCTTAAGAAGGGGGTAAATACAGAGGCTTCTAGAAGTGAAGCACTGAGCTGGAGAGCAGCGAATGCTAGGACAGAAGTCCAGGTCTGGATGACTGCATGCAATCTACAGGCTATTATTTACAAATTATAGCAATGTTGAAAATGCATCAAACAGTTTTTGAATAATATGCACAGAACTCTACTTGCCTTTGAGGAGAAAACTTTTGAATCCAGAGGTGAGAGACAGCATTCTTTTTCACTGCTTTTATCTGTACCATTTGTATTTTTTTAACAATGTACATGCATAATGTACACAATTATTTTCATTTAAGTAAAATTAACCCCCAAAGATTGTTACAATATATAACTTTGATAAATAGACCTTTATCAACCTTAGTATTTTTTCAATAGTAGTAGCTGCTGCTGCTGAGTCGCTTCAGTCGTGTCCGACTCTGTGCGACCCCAGAGACGGCAGCCCACCAGGCTCCCCCATCCCTGGGATTCTCCAGGCAAGAACACTGGAGTAGGTTGCCATTTCCTTCTCCAGTGCATGAAAGTGAAAAGTGAAAGGGAAGTCGCTCGGTCGTGTCTGACTCTTCACGACCCCATGGACCGCAGCCCACCAGACTCCTCTGTCCACGGGATTTTCCAGGCAAGAGTACTGGAGTGGGGTGCCATCACCTTCTCCGAATAGTAGTAGCAATACCTATTATTACAAATATGTTGACTTTACTTCTTTTTTGTTGGAGGTAGATTTCTACTTCAGAGCACAGTTCTTAGTTGCTTCAGATTGTTAACACAGTCTCACTCGGCCATTCAAGAACCCTTGCCAACCCGTGGCTGAGTCATGTCGATGTGTGGGAAAAACCACCATAATATTGTGAAGTAATTATCCTCCAATTAAAATTAATTAATTAAAAAAAAAAAAGAACCCTAGCCAGTTACATAAGGAGGAAATGCCCATGGAGCCTGAGATGTAGGGTTTCCCAGGAGCTCCACTGTCTGCATTTCTCCCTAAGGCAGTAAGCAGATCTTGCCTGCAAGAATATGTTACCCCAGGGAGTGCGCCGAGGCAAAAGCAGGAAGCCCCTCCCCTGCAACCCAGACCCACTGGGCAGAGCCTTTGATCTTCCACTACTGACTCGAGGGGCTCCCGTTAGTGGTGCCAAATGTCAGATGTCACATCCCCCCAGTCCTAATGGCCACAGTACCCAGTGGATTCAGCTCTACATTTTTAAAGAGGAAAAGATATGTCCATAAAAAAGGAAAATTATAGTGACAAAGTTTTCTCCTAAGTGGACTTCAGTCCCTCATTGCTAGTTATCTCAGACATACATTTCTGTAGTTGGAGAAGAAATACTCACTTTTTAAAAAATTCTCTGCTTGCAACCCTTACCTCCTAATTGGTAAGGGTTGAATTGAATTGAACTCTTCCATTGAAAATAATTGAAGTCCCACTTCACTTCTTGAAAACCAGGTTGTCAAGGGTGCGAGGGGCCATGGATAACGGGAAATGAGCATGCTTTAAGGCATTTAGGTAGGTGTTCCTTGGAGCATAGTCTATGATGCCTTTGCATCCACCTCACACAATTAGCAGCTACTGCTCCTGCCCGCACAGGCGGGAGGTAGGCTCTCATTCCTCCAGGCGCTTGCAAACACCAGCCACAGAGGAGGCACCACAAGCGAGCTTCCATCAGAGTTAATTGATAAAAATTAAATCCCATTAATAACAAAGGGAATATTCAATGCCCACCAAAGTACCAAACGGCAAAATGACAGTAAGCTCTTCGTGTATATCAGAGTTTAGAATACAAAGTGTGCAGGGGAGAAAAAGGGAGAAAGTTAGTGCCTTCTCCAAGGACAATGAAAATTGTGTGAAAAGCAGAGATATATGGACCAGACTGCTCTCCATTAACATCCAAGCCAGTCTCACAATGTCAGAAGCACCACTCAGGTAGCAGGAGACCTGGTTTCTCTTCCAGCTCTGCCTTTGCCTCCCTGGAAGTACTGGGATTGAGTAGAGGAAAGGAACTCATAGTGAATGAGTCGCTCAGTAGTGTACGACTCTTGGTGACCCCATGGACTGTAGCCTGCCCGGTTCCTCTGCCCATGGGATTTCCCAGGCAAGAATACTGGAGTGGGTTGCCATTTCCTTCTCCAGGGGATCTTCCTGACCCAGGGATGGAGCCTGACTGTCTTGCACTGCAGGCAGATTCTTTACCGTCTGAGCCATCAGGGATATGTAAATTTGTGATTCTCCCAAGTCCAGTGCTCCTCATCCTGCCTTTCATAGGATCTGCCACCAGCCAGCGTACTACATGTTCACTTGTAACCTGTCTGTCTCTCCAGGCGCTGTTAAGCCGCAGCAGAATAAAAGCTTTCTTTAGCTTTCTTCAGAATCCCCAACTGGGGAAGGCAATGGCACCCCACCCCAGTACTCTTGCCTGGAAAATCCAATGGATGGAGTAGCCTGGTGGGCTGCAGTCCATGGGGTTGCTAACAGTTGGACAGACTGAGCGACTTCACTTTCACTTTTCTCTTTCATGCATTGGAGAAGGAAATGGCAATCCACTCCAGTATTCTTGCCTGGAGAATCCCAGGGATGGGGGAGCCTGGTGGGCTGCCGTCTATGGGGTCACACAGAGTTGGACACGACTGAAGTGACTTAGCAGCAGCAGCAGCAGCACACAGTGGTGGTGGTTTAGTTGCTAAGTTGTGTCCGACTCTTGAGATCCCATGGACTGTAGCCTGCCAGGCTCCTCTGTCCAACGAGGACATAGTGTGTCACACAGAGTCGGACACGACTTAAGTGACTTAGCAGCAGCAGCAGCAGCAGCTGAAGCTTTTATTTGTTGTTTCTGATCACCATCCATAACTGGAAATTGCTGCAGTTCAAGGAAGAGGCAGTATTTGCCCCTTAGTGCTGTGCAAGTTGCTCTTTGCGACCCTTTGAGCTGTAGCCTTCCAAGCTCCTGGGTCCATGAGATTCTCCAGGCAAGAACACTGGAGTGGGTTGCCATTCCCTCCTCCAGGGGATTTTCCCAGCCTGGGGATTGAACCCTTGTCTCTTACATCTCCTGCATTGGCAGCAGGATCTTTACCACTAGTGCTACCTGGGAAGCCCTTGCCCCTTAGAACATGCCTCAAAGCCTCCACTGATAAAAGATGTAGCACTGAGAGAAGAAAGCAAGAGGAATGTCAGGAGTTTTTCTTTTTAACACTTCCCTCACTCATTTGATTTTATCTTCCTTCTTTTGTTGGAGGCAATCAAAACAACTTTATAGCCAATAAAGTTGTATGCTTGGTATATATGAGTTTTAGAAATGTACATATACTTGGAAAAGAGTATTTTCGTTGTCAAAAAACAAAAAACAAAAAACTGTGAGCCTAGGCGCTTGTAAGAGTTCAGAGTAGGAAGTAGAGGCAAATAACTGGGTGCTGGTGATGGATCTGAGGTTAATAATATTCCTTAGTGTATTAAAGACCCTGAGAAACCTGCATTCAACCATCAATACAGTCACGTGGAAGTACATTTCACTTGTTGTCCAAGAGATCCTGTTTGGGAATGTGACCTACAGATTAAAAATTTTGACTCTTGGGTTTCACTGGTAGCTCAGTGGTAAAGAATCTGCTTGCCAGTGTAAGTGACACAGGTTGGCTCCTGGTCTGGGAAGATCCCACATGCTGCAGAGCAACTAAGCCCATGCACCACAACTACTGAGGCTGTGCTCAGGAGGTGCAGCTACTGAAGCCCACATGCCCTGGAGCTTGTGCTTCACAAGAGGAGCCCCACAGTGAGGAGCCGAAGCACCACAACTGGAGAAAAGCCTGAGCAGTGAGGAGGGCCCAGCACAGCCAAAAGTAAACTAACAAAATCATATTTTAAAACTTAACTCTTAGCCTGGCCTTATCTAATGCTTGTAAAGACGGTAAAACTCAAGTTTCTTACCTTAACACGCACTTATTTGTAAGAATCGTTTTCAGACACTATATTGACTTCCTATTTTCAACTGAATACTTTCCCTGAAATGGAAAAAGTTCTGTTTTTTGTGTCTTTTCTGGGTATTCTTATCAACTCTCCTAACTTGAGGATCACATATGAAGCCATATTTCCTGTATGCTGCTGCTGCTAAGTCGCTTCAGTCTTGTCCGACTACGTGTGACCCCTTAGAGGGCAGCCCACCAGGCTCCCCCGTCCATGGGATTTTCCAGGCAAGAGTACTGGAGTAGGTTGCCATTGCCTTCTCTGACATTTCCTGCATAGCTCAGGTTAATTATTCCTATTTAAGCTAAAACAATCCCTAGCTTCAGTGATTTGAAACAGTGGTTTATTTCTTTCCCATATTATAATCCAGTGTGGGGTGGATGACTCCCCTTGAGTGATTTAGCTCTTCAAGCTCCTTCTATCATAAGGCTGCACCACCTTGAGCCTCTTTCACATTCAACATTCCAGATAGAATGAGAGGGCATATTGAGATGTCTGGAAAAACCCATGGATGGAGGAGCCTGGTAGGCTGCAGTCTATAGGGTCTCGAAGAGTCGGACACAACTGAGCGACTTCACTTTCACTTTTCACTTTCATGCTTTGGAAAAGGAAATGGCAGCCTACTCCAGTGTTCTTGCCTGGAGCATCTCAGGGACGGGGGAGCCTGCTAGGCTGCCGTTTATGGGGTCACACAGAGTCGGACATGACTGAAGCAAGTTAGCAGCAGCAATGTGTAAGACAAGGGATGGTGAGAAGAGATAGTTAGTAGGTACTAAGTGTCTAAAAGTAAAATAATGTGTTATGGGCAAAATTTAGTAAGGCTTGGATTGTAATGTCCAAGTTACTAAGTTACTAATGAGATTTGTACCAAACATGCCACTGCACTACCAACAATTATTTGNGAAGCAAGTTAGCAGCAGCAATGTGTAAGACAAGGGATGGTGAGAAGAGATAGTTAGTAGGTACTAAGTGTCTAAAAGTAAAATAATGTGTTATGGGCAAAATTTAGTAAGGCTTGGATTGTAATGTCCAAGTTACTAAGTTACTAATGAGATTTGTACCAAACATGCCACTGCACTACCAACAATTATTTGTATACTGAAGAGACACTATTATAATATAAAATTACAGTATTTTCTGATAAAAAATAGTGTATGATTATGACTGTTATTTTCTGCAGCTAAATGCTAATTTATACCATTTACATAAGTTGTTATGAGAATGTGTTTTAGACAGTACAGGTTTGCTGCTGCTGCTGCTGCTGCTGCTGCGTCGCTTCAGTTGTGTCCGACTCTGTGCGACCCCATAGACGGCAGCCCACCAGGCTCCCCTGTCCCTGGGATTCTCCAGGCAAGAACACTGGAGTGGGTTGCCATTTCCTTCTCCAATGCATGAAAGTCAAAAGTGAAAGTGAAGTCGCTCAGTCGTGTCCGACTCTTAGCGACCCCATGGACTGCAGTACAGATTTAGTTAGGTTTAAAATAAGATAGAAATGAATAAAATTCTGTATTACTCATCACCTGAGTGGGTTGCCATTTCCTTCTCCAATGCATGAAAGTCAAAAGTGAAAGTGAAGTCGCTCAGTCGTGTCCGACTCTTAGCGACCCCATGGACTGCGGTACAGATTTAGTTAGGTTTAAAATAAGATAGAAATGAATAAAATTCTGTATTACTCATCACCTGGTGAGTGAGTTTCGATCATGCAGTAGCTCTCACATTATAATTAGCTTACACTGTAATAGTTTGCATTTACTCCCTGAGTGTATGCATCAGTAGATTTATCATAATAAAAGACCTTAATGTCAAGGAGACTTGTGTATATAATATAGCTGTAGCTATATTTATTTAAATATTTAAATGTACTTAAAAATTAATTAAATGTGAATACAGCTTAGGTAGATTTACTATGTGGAATAGAAACATTACCAGAAATTACACATGTATTAACCAAAATCACTGCAGATGGTGATTGCAGCCATGAAATTAAAAGACACTTACTCTTTGGAAGAAAAGGTATGACCAACCTGGATAGTATATTCAAAAGCANAACTAAAAAGCTTCTTGAGGAAAGTGAAAGAGGAGAGTGAAAAAGTTGGCTTAAAGCTCAACATTCAGAAAACGAAGATCATGGCATCTGGTCCCATCACTTCATGGGAAATAGATGGGGAAACAGTGGAAACAGTGTCAGACTTTGTCTTTTGGGGCTCCAAAATCACTGCAGATGGTGACTGCAGCCATGAAACTAAAATACTCCTTGGAAGAAAAGTTATGACCAATCTAGACAGCATATTCAAAAGCAGAGACATTACTTTGCCAACAAAGGTCTGTCTAGTCAAGGCTATGGTTTTTCCAGTGGTCATGTATGGATGCGAGGGTTGGACTGTGAAGAAGGCTGAGCACTGAAGAACTGATGCTATTGAACTGTGATGTTGGAGAAGACTCTTGAGAGTCCCTTGGACTGCAAGGAAATCCAACCAGTCCATCCTAAAGGAGATCAGCCCTGGGATTTCTTTGGAAGGAATGATGCTAAAGCTGAAACTCCAGTACTTTGGCCACCTCATGCGAAGAGTTGACTCATTGGAAAAGACTCTGATGCTGGGAGGGATTTGGGGCAGGAGGAGAAGGGGACGACAGAGGATGAGATGGCTGGATGGCATCACTGACTCGATGGACGCGAGTCTGAGTGAACTCCGGGAGTTGGTGATGGACGGGTAGGCCTGGCATGCTGCGATTCATGAGGCTGCAGAGTTGGACATGACTGAGTGACTGAACTAAACTAATGAATAAATAAACAGAATATGTTATAGTTTTACAATAGAATACTTTTCAGCCATAAAGAAGAAAGATGTGCTGATCTACGCTACAACATGGATGAACTCTGAGAACATTATGCAAAGTGAAAGAAGCCAGATACTGTGCACTCCATTTAAAATGAATGGTTCAGAATAAGCAAATTCATATAGACACAATTAGTGGTTCCAGGGGTTAGGCAGCAAAGGGCTTGTGAGAATGGGAGGTGATAGCTGAAGATGATACAGAGTTTCTTTTTAAAATAAACTGATGAAAATGTTCTAAAATCGATTGTGGTAATAGTTTCATACCTCTATGAACAGACTAAAAGTTATTGAATTTACATTTTAAACAAATGAATTGTATAACACATGAACTATATATCAGTAAAGCTGTTATAAAAATAATACTAAAGCTGACCTCATCATTTCACCAAAATCCATACTCCTGCTTTTATTTGTACCTCACCTCCCACTAAATTGCCTTTTCCAGGAAAAACATACTAATAGAAACATCTGTAAGAATGGCTGAGTTCCTTGGCTGTTCACTACCACAGCTGAAACTACCACAACATTGTTAATCGGCTATACCCCAATACAAAATGTTTTGGGAGTTTAAAAAAAATTTTTTTAATAAGAAATACTAATGACCACATAGTTCTTCAAACTATGATTTTCTAGTTATTATTTATAAGGTGGTTTTAGTATTTTTAAGTTTTTATTGAATTTTTACAATGTTTCTTCTTTTTTATGTTTTGGTTTTTTGACCACATGGCACGTGGAATTTCAGCTCCCTGACCAGGGATCGAACTTGCACCCCCTGCATTGGAAGGCAAAGTCTTAACCACTGGGCCTCCAGGGAAGTCCACCTCCTATTTTTCTATATCAACACTCATGAATTATGAGGTGGGCCCACAGAGGGGTTCGTTGCTTCATATGAGTCCTGTGCTCTTACCATCGGGAACTGGACTAACCTCTTCCATGGAAGGATAAAGTGTTCACACCTGTGTTCATTGTCACAGAAGGAAATGCACAATATGAGATGTAATGTCCTTGGAAATTCAGGGTTTCCTAGCCAGAGAAGACATAATTTTAGCAAGCAGAAAGTTTACTTTGATTTTTAACCCACTTGGCGAGGAAGTGATGAGATGTTGTCAATTGTCACATGGCCAGCTAAGTTTTCAAAAGCAGTAAAATAAAACTATCATACCTGTTATTTTTAAAAATGCAGAATGATTCTTAAAACTTAAGCCCCTGCTAGACTTTCCTATTCTCTGCCGTTTTCAGTCCCTCCACAATATTTTTAAATATCTACCCAGGTTCCAGACAATCTAGAATAACAACTTTGCCTCACCTCTTTCCCTTGGAGAAGGCAATGGCACCCCACTCCAGTTACTCTTGCCTGGAAAATCCCATGGACAGAGGAGCCTGGTGGGCTGCAGTCCATGGGGTCACGAAGAGTCAGACACGACTGAGCGACTTCACTTTCACTTTTCACTTTCATGCATTGGAGAAGGAAATGGCACCCCACTCCAGGGTTCATGCCTGGAGAATCCCAGGGATGGGGAAGCCTGGTGGGCTGCAGTCTATGGGGTTGCACAGAGTCAGACACGACTGAAGCGACTTAGCAGCAGCAGCAGCAGCTGGGCACGATTTACAGACGTGGGTTGACTTTGTCTCCCCCTAAAAGGACAAGAAGAGGCCCCATCAGAGCCCCAAGCACTCTGAACCCCCAGAAAGGATCTCCGGGTCAAAACGCTAAGAGCAGCAGGCTTGCATCCCATTAAACAATAGCTCTGGGAGTCTCCTTGGAAAGGCAAAGGAAGGAAATGTTGCACAAAAGAAACATAGACTTATACCAAGAGTATTCAGCTCTACTGACTTGCAGAAAGGCACAGTCTCTAGGATCAAAAGAAAAAAAGCTATTTTATTTTCGTCCTGTTTTTGAAGGGAAAAAAATAATTTATTTCCTTTTCCCAAAGGCACTGAAAGTAATTATGCATAAAAATGTCGGGGAAACATCAGCTCTGAAAGATTCCCACTGCTCACATGGTAGGATCGAAACAACAGATCAGGTCACACCTAGGGCTGTGGAGTTCCAGAACACAGCAACTGTATCTTAGCACAAGCTTTCTGAGGATCCACTGTGTGCTCTGCTCTGGGCTGGGCACTGGAGACCCTGTGCATGCATGCTCCGTCACTTCAGTCGTGTTCAACTCTTGGTGACCTCATGGACTGTACCCACCAGGCTGCTCTGTCCACGGAATTCTCCCTACAAGAACACTGGAGTGGGTTGCCATTTCCTCCCTCAGGGGATCTTCCCCACTCAGGGATAGAACCTGCATCTCCTGTGTCTCCTGCACTGGCAGGCAGGTTCTTTACCACTGAACCACCTGGGAAGCCTACTAGAGACCCCTGCATGTAGAGAACTCTATCTGCTCCACTCACATTCATGCAAATGCTAACCTGATTCAGGATGTATCTACAACATGGCATGAGAGCAGGGTTTCTCAGCCTCACCATTACTGACACCTTGGGATGGATCATTCTCTGTTAAAAGGGGCTGCCCTGTGAATTGGAGGATGTTTAACAACAACCCTGGCCCTACCCTCAAGGCACCAGCAGCACCTTCCAGAGGGCAAGTGGCTCCATCAAAGTTGCTTCTGGCTGATCTGAAGAGAGAACAGCAAAGAAAATAGCATTATGCTGAAGAGCCAGGGGAAAGTTAGGTGATTTTAACAAGCTACTGAGGGTGGTTTGGGCAGGTATCTTGTTGCTAAGAGCATCTAAGTAATACAAAGTCTAATCAGCCCAGCTTACACTCAGTGAGAGTCTGGAGTCAGAAAGACAGGGACTCTTCCTATCTGTGGGACTTGGGCTAGAGAACTTATTAAGCTTTTCCTCTAATTCCAGGACTTCCCTGGTGGCTCAGACCGTAAAGCGTCCGCCTACAATGCGGGAGACCTGGGTTCACATCCCTGGGTCAGGAAGATCCCTTGGAGAAGGCAGTGGCAACCCACTCCAGTACTCTTCCCTAGAAAATCCAATGGACAGAGGAGCCTGGTAGTCTATGACCCATAGGGTCGCAAAGAGTCAGACACGACTGAGCGACTTCACTTTCTTTTCTTCCAGTTCCAAAATTGTATAACATGATCCTTTCCACCCCACCCAAACCAAGTTGTCAGACTACTGCAGGCTGGGAGGAGCCAGGTTCAACATGCATGGCCATCTCTGCCTGTGTGGAGTCAGAAGTGGGTACAAAAGGGGTGAGAACTCTGAAGAATGGGTTGGACGGTATCACCAACTCAATGGACATGGGTTTGAGCAAACTCCAGGGAATAGTGAAAGGCAGGAAAGCCTGGTGCACAGCGGTCCATGGAGTCACAGAGAGTCGGACACGACTTGGCAACGGAACTGCAACCCCACTGCCCACGTGTGCCATGCCCAGAGCCTCATCACGTCTAAGACCAGCCCAGCTACCAGAATAAGAACCATCACAGTATGTTCAGGTTTACATTCAGTGCCTTGAATCTTTTCTTTACAACTTAAATGAAATGAACCAAAGGAGGGGGAGGGGTCCAGGCATTAATCTGGCTCAGACGGTAAAGCGTCAGCCTACAATGCAGGAGACCCGGGTTCCATCCCTGGGTCAGGAAGATCTCTTGGAGAAGGAAATGGCACCCCACTCCAGTATTCTTGCCCGGAAAATCCCATGGACAGAGGAGCCTGGTAGGCTACAGTCCATGGAGTCGCAAAGAGTTAAACACGACTGAGTGACTTCACTTCACCCTAAGGAAACCCATAAGGAGTGAGGTTAAGTACTGGGTTGGATGGCATCACTGACGCAATGGACACGAGTTTGAGTAGGCTCTGGGAGTTGGTGATGGACAGGAAAGCCTGGCGTGCTGCAGTCCACGGGATCACAAAGAGTCGGAAAATGACTGAGCGACTGAACTGAAGTACTGGCTCTCTGCTTTTCCCAAAACGGCCTCCCAGAGCCGGGGAGAGGGGCTGAACAAACTGTCCGTGCACAAAGGCGCACTGTATTAGAAGGGCGGTTTAATTCATTCTTACGAGCATGCAAGAGATCAACATCTCTGATCTCCAGGGTAGTGAAACAAGGAGGCGAATGATAACAGCCTAATTTAGCCAGCTCAGTGAATAAATAATCATTGCAAATGAAGCAGTCATACCAGGTAATTAAATTAATTTGTCTCGCAGACATGATTCATCAACTCTCCACTGACAAGAGTTGCCTTCTTAGAGGTTAACTTTTACTCTTGGATCTTCTTTGGATGTTGAGATTACTTCTCAGCTTCTTACTCTCAGGTAGCCAAAATGAATATTTATTTCTCCAATGATTAACCATTCAGCAAATATCAGAGCTCCTAAGATATGTTGGGCTTAGAAACATGATAAAAAAAAAAAAAGACCCAGGTCCTTATCCTCATGCAGTTGCATGTCTAGCAAAAAAGACTGATGTTAAATAACCACAAATGTGTTGGGTGCAGTGATGTAAAAAAACAGGCCACTATGGGTTCAGTCTTTGGAAAATAACTTCCTTTTATTTTAAAACAGAAACATAGGACCTCATGTTCATTGGCTGGACCTCTGCTGAGAGGGGGTTCACTAGTTCATGACAGATAATCCATTCCAGGAGAGTAAGAGGGTCACTCAGAAAGGTTATGAAGAACTATAGACTAAATGTCCATCCTTCATCCTGTGCTGCCAGACCCACCAGGTACAATCGGTGAAATGTGGAGACCGGTTCCGTCCTATTTCTTCACACCTTCCCACTGACTCTTTGAATATTCGCGTTAAAATTGTAACTGCTTTAAAGTTGAGGAGTGGGAAGGAGGAGAGAAGAATCAGGAATGAAGGTTATTTCTATATATTATAGTTTTCATATTGTTTCTATACAGCATCTCAAAGATCTAACTTACATGAAGATCGGGACAAAATTAAAAGAAAAATGACCTCTTGAAATAATCATCTTTAAAAAAAATTTTTTTTAAGACCTAAGGCTCAAGAATGCCATACTTAGAATTTTCCATGGCCTGGAAAAAAAGGCACACTCAGCTAACCACAAAATATGAGCCTCTGAAAGAGTAAGTGCTGCTGATTGCCAGGCTGACAATTACAAGACACAATGTTTTCCAGGGTGTGAGTCCCTGAACATGTGTGTCTACTCATCAATGCTATGCTTTATATCAAAGACCACTTTCATAAGACAAGGCACTCAGTATCCTTTATCAAACTGATGATTACTTGTAATATACCAATATACTTACGGTATATTTTTTGCAGCTGTGAAGAGCTATTTGGGTTGAAAATTCAGGATTTAAAGCATGCTGATCCAGGAAACAGACATTATGAACAGTGGTATATAGCCACCTCTATGTCCTAAGGTTTTAGGAACAGTTGGTCTAAACTTACTGGTCAGCGAGGAGTAGCTGATTCATTTTTAGGGGGTACATTAACCCAATTTAGACACCATGCAATGTTGGGGAAATAATTCTCCAGTACATTAAACAGTCTCCTGGATCTACTCAAGTGCACTTATTCACATTTAGGATATCACATTGCCCATTTTTGTCATTGCAATATGCCAGCCAGGTTTTTTAAATGACATTATGAAAATGGAAAGCATTTTTAAAGGGAAATATCAAAAATACCTCTCCAAGGGGGGCTTAACAACTCTTCTAACCACTTTAAGTCAGCTGAAACTAAACTCTGAAACTCAGCTCTCCAAGGATGGCCCCCTGAGGCCTGCCAAACCCCAATTCAGAAACCCAGTGTGTACATCACTCTCCCGAGTCTTTCAGCAGCACAGGAGGGCCTTCACATATTCATTCTGTCTCTCTTTCAGAAATTTTCTCCATCTCTAGCTTCCCAGGTGGCACAACGGGTAAAGAATCCACCTGCCAATGCAGGGACATGGATTTGATCCCTGTGTCAGGAAGACCCCCTGGAGGAGGGCATGGCAACCCACTCCAGTACTCTTGCCTAGGCAGTCCCATGGAGAGAGGAGACTGGCGGGCTCCAGTCCATAGCATCGCAGAGTCAGACACAGCTGAGCACGGAGCTTTTAAAATCTTCTTTCCTGCTGCTGCCTGGCTTTCTACTACTGCACACTCTTGTTCGTCCTGTTATTAATTCATTTTCTCCCCCCACGGGCTCTGACCATGGCCTCTACCATTCTCTCTCTCTGGGCTCTTTCTCTATGCCCTCCCTAGTTCACCCACCCAGCCTTGCCTCTTCCCTAGAGACCCAATGACAGTTCTTCTCGCTGTCTCTCTAGCCTTTAAACTACGCAAGCCCAGCTCACTGCCTTCCCTCCAAACAGCACCGCCAGGCTTCCCGGCGTCTGCCTCGCCATCCTGCTGGACACAAAGCACAAGGGCCCACTTGGTCTTGGCTTCTCCCCTGAGATCCTTCTCCCAGTGCACCGATCATAGCAGCCCCTCCTTTCTACTCCCACCGCCCTTACGCCGGCTGCCCTAGGCCACTGTGACCCCAGCCTGGTCTCCTTTTCTTAACGGGTCTTGTCATCATTCTCTCTAAGCCATCTCTGAATGGCTGCACTTAAAACAAGACACAGTGGGTCTTCTAGGCCAACCCAAAGGGTAAGCCAGGATGGCGGCTGCATTGTTTGAGGTTACTTGGGACTGCAAAATACCCCTTAGACACTCTCCATGAGCCCCCATTACCTACTGAATAAACTACCCCCTCTCACCCTCAGAATTCAAGAACCTCCAAAATAAAGACACCAGTATCCCAGTCTTACCTCACATTATTCCCCTACTTCAAACTCTAGACTATATGACAAAACGGAATATTATAAAATGAAATGTTCAGTCTCTGCTTTTCTGTATGCCTTCCTGAGTTTTTGCACATTCTCCTTCTGGACTAGGGCCACCCCATCATCATCCCCACCTCTTGAAAGTTCACACACTCCTCCAGGCTCAATTGCAAGTGCTCTCATCCATGAAGCCATCCCTGATCCTCCATCATGACGTGAGTGCCTTGAATCTCATGTGCCTTTTCTCTGGACTGAAGGGTTCTGTTTTTCCATCTTTCAGTCCCTCCTAGACAATCACCTCCTTGAGCATGTCTTAGTCTCCCTGTCTCCTGCAGTATTTTCCTCGGGTTAAAGAGCTCAGTAAGCACTGTTCCATGGATACAAGGTTCATTCAGAGGGGTTCTCTGGAACCAAAAATTCATAGAAAGCGTTCATATTTGCTAAGAGACTAGATCTCATCACACACACACACACACAGTAATTTTGTAAGCAGATGGACATGTGAACTCACTGGACTTCGATGACCACAACATTTGCGTCTATCAAAACATCAGTTGCACACCTTAAATACATATATTAATAGTTTTTATTTGTCAGCCATATCTTAACAAAACTTAAAAAGTAATGGTGACTCTTAGCTACCAAAATCCTGGCTCTTCATCTTTACCTCCGCACCACACCCCGACCCCTGCAAACTGCTGCATCTCCAACAGAATCCTACCTCTGGGACCAGCCAAGCTTCAGAAGAGTTATCTGGGTCATAGCCCCTGGTCACACCCCGAAGCCAAAGCTACTTCAAGGTCACTCAGGTTCCAGCAGCCCCAGGGTCCCAAACTCTTTTTCCCCAAATTAAAAAAAGGAAGGAAAACAGAGCAGGAGAGATGGAGGGAGGGAGAAGAAAGCAAAGGAGGGAGCGGGGAGGGAGGCAGAAGGAAGAAAAAGGAATAAGGAAGGAAGGAAGGAGGAAGAGAGAAAGGAAGGAGGAGCTTCCTGGAGTCTGACTCTGCACGCCTGGATTCCCTGTGCCCACCCGGAACATCTGATTCTCTTGTATTTGTCACAAATTCCTCCTCAGCCTTCAAGACCCACCTCAAATATGACCATCTCTAAAGCACGGCCCATGCTTATTCCAGGTCGTCTGGGTTAAAAGTCAGAGGTACAGCTAAAAATCCTCTACAGTATTTCTAGCTCTAAATTCTGTGAGCGCGTGAACTAATCCACTTCCCGAGCACGTGAGCCAAAGTCATGAACAACCACTGACTGTTGTGCGGTCCCCGGACCTGAGCGTGCTGCTCTCCTCCGAGATCACAGGGGAAGCCAGGCAGCCTGGGCCCCCAGGCAAGGGCGGGGGGCTTCCAAAGAGGCCAGCCTAGCCTCCGATGGGCTCTCCCCCTTCCCTGGAGCCACCACCCTGGGTGCTGAGGCGGCGGAGGAAGGCAGGCCCCGGAAGACCTCAGTCCAGGCTGCGGCCATCCTGGAGGAAATGGTGTCTCAGTCAGGCTTAGCAGTCGAGGGCAGAAAACTCGTGCTTTGCCTTCCACTGAGGTGGTGCCAGACAGAGTGGCACGCAGAGGCAAGGGTCTGAGGCCACCCTGCAAATCGACCCTAGACCCATTTTCACTGCCCACTTTCCGTCACTTCTCTGCACACCTATCACCCAGTTGTCCCCATGCCACCTGTCAGGACCACCTCTTTCCTGGTGGCCCTGGCTAAGCCCCAGCAGGCACCCAGATCAGATGACATTTAAAACTGATTGTTTTCCTGTCTCCACGGAGACTCAACTGGTTTTCTGGAAACACCACAGACTTCATGAATCAATTCTGTGGGTGGCAGGTTGCTGTGGTTCAGCTGTTCAGTTGTGTCCGACTGTGACCCCATGGACTGCAGTACTCCAGCCTTTCTTGTCCTTCACTATCTCCCACAGTTTGCTCAAACTCAGCTCCATTGAGTCAGTGATGCCATCCAACCATCTTATCCTCTATCACTCCCTTCTCCTCCTGCCCTCAATCTTTCCCAGTATCAGGGTCTTTTCCAATGAGTCAGCTCTTCATTGTCTTCCCCGGTGGGGTTAGGGATAGAGAACCCACCTGCTAAAGCATAAGAAGACTCCAGTTTGATCCCTAGGTCAGGAATATCCCCTGGAGGAGGAAATGGCAACCCACTCCACACTATTCTTGCTTGGAGAATCCCATGGACAGAGGAGCCTGGCAGGTTGCTCAGTCCATAAGGTCAAAAAGAGTCAAACACAACTGAAGTGACTTAGCACGCATCAAGGTGGCCAAAGTATTAGAGCTTCAGCCTCAGCATCAGTCCTTCCATTGAATATTCAAGGTTGGTTCCCTTAGGATTCAGGGGTTTGTTTTTTGTGTTTTTTTATTATTTTTTTTTTACTTTACAATATTGTATTGGTTTTGCCACACATCAACATGAATCTGCCATGGGTGTACATGTTTTCCCAATCCTGAACCCCCCTCCCACTACCCCCCGCAACACCATCCCTCTGGGTCATCCCAGTGCACCAGCCCCAAGCATCCTGTATCCTGCATCAAATCTAGACTGGCGATTTGTTTCTTATATGATATTATACATGTTTTAAAGCCATTCTCCCAAATCATCCCACCCTCTCCCTCTCCCACAGAGTCCAAAAGACTGGTCTATACTTCTGCGTCTCTTTTGCTGTCTCGCATACAAGGTTATCGTTTCCATCTTTCTAAATTCCATATATATCCATTAGTATACTGTATTGGTGTTTTACTTTCTGGCTTACTTCACTCTGTATAATTGGCTCCAGTTTCATCCACCTCATTAGAACTGATTCAAATGTATTCTTTTTAATGGATGAGTAATACTCCATTGTGTATATGTACCACAGCTTTCTTATGCATTCATCTGCTGATGGACATCTAGGTTGTTTCCATGTCCTGGCTATTATAAACAGTGCTGCGATGAACACTGGGGTACATGTGTCTCTTTCAATTCTGGTTTCCTCAGTGTGTATGCCCAGCAATGGGATTGCTGGGTCATAAGGCAGTTCTATTTCCAGTTTTTTAACGAATCTGCACACTGTTCTCCATAGTGGCTTTACTAGTTTGCATTCCCACCAACAGTGTAAGAGGGTTCCCTTTTCTCCACACCCTCTCCAGCATTTATTGCTTGCAGACTTTTGGATCGCAGCCATTCTGACTGGTGTGAAGTGGTATCTCATTGTGGTCTTGATTTGCATTTCTCTGATAATGAGTGACGTTGAGCATCTTTTCATGTGTTTGTTAGCCATCCGTATGTCTTCTTTGGAGAAATGTCTATTTAGTTCTTTGGCCCAGTTTTTGATTGGGTCGTTTATTTTTTTGGAATTGAGCTACATAAGTTGCTTGTATATTTTTGAGATTAGTTGTTTGTCAGTTGCTTCATTTGCTATTATTTTCTCCCATTCAGAGGGTTGTCTTTTCACCTTGCTTATAGTTTCCTTTGTTGTGCAGAAGCTTTTAATTTTAATTAGATCCCATTTGTTTATATTTGCTTTTATTTCCAGTATTCTGGGAGGCGGATCATTGAGGATCCTGCTGTGATTTATGTCGGAGAGTGTTTTGCCTATGTTCTCCTCTAGGAGTTTTATAGTTTCTGGTCTTACATTTAGATCTTTAATCCATTTTGAGTTTATTTTTGTGTGTGGTGTTAGAAAGTGATCTAGTTTCATTCTTTTACAAGTGGTTGACCAGTTTTCCCAGCACCACTTGTTAAAGAGATTGTCTTTACTCCATTGTATATTCTTGCCTCCTTTGTCAAAGATAAGGTGTCCATATGTGTGTGGATTTATCTCTGGGCTTTCTATTTTGTTCCATTGATCTATATTTCTGTCTTTGTGCCAGTACCACACTGTCTTGATGACTGTGGCTTTGTAGTAGAGCCTGAAGTCAGGTAAGTTGATTCCTCCAGTTCCATTCTTCTTTCTCAAAATTGCTTTGGCTATTCGAGGTTTTTTGTATTTCCATACAAATCTTGAAATTATTTGTTCTAGTTCTGTGAAAAATACCGCTGGTAGCTTGATAGGGATTGCATTGAATCTGTAGATTGCTTTGGGTAATATATTCATTTTCACTATATTGATTCTTCCAATCCATGAACATGGTATATTTCTCCATCTATTAGTGTCCTCTTTGATTTCTTTCATCAGTGTTTTATAGTTTTCTATATATAAGTCTTTAGTTTCTTTAGGTAGATATATTCCTAAGTATTTTATTCTTTCCGTTGCAATGGTGAATGGAATTGTTTCCTTAATTTCTTTTTCTATTTTCTCATTATTAGTGTATAGGAATGCAAGGGATTTCTGTGTGTTGATTTTATATCCTGCAACTTTACTATATTCATTGATTAGCTCTAGTAATTTTCTGGTGGAGTCTTTAGGGTTTTCTATGTAGAGGATCATGTCATCTGCAAACAGTGAGAGTTTTACTTCTTCTTTTCCAATTTGGATTCCTTTTATTCCTTTTTCTGCTCTGATTGCTGTGGCCATAACTTCCAAAACTATGTTGAATAGTAGTGGTGAAAGTGGGCATCCTTGTCTTGTTCCTGATTTTAGGGGAAATGCTTTCTTTTTCACCACTGAGGATAATGTTTGCTGTGGGTTTGTCATATATAGCTTTTATTATGTTGAGGTATGTTTCTTCTATTCCTGCTTTCTGGAGAGTTTTTTTTTTTTTATCATAAATGGATGTTGAATTTTGTCAAAGGCTTTCACTGGTTTGATCTCCTTGCTATCTCAAGAGTCTTCTCAAGAGTCTCCTCCATAATCACAATTTGAAAGCATCAGTTCTTTGGTACTCAGCCTTCTTTAAGGTCCAACTCTCACATCAGAAAAACCATAGCAAAGTGATGTGTCTGCTTTTTAATATGCTGTTTAGGTTTGTTATAGCTTTTCTTCAGAGAAAGGTATCTTTTGCCCTAATTTTCTGAGACAAGAACTTGTATTTGTTTTTCCTCTCAGGTAAAAGCAGATGAGAGTTGTAGGCTGCTCTTCCGCTTACTAATTTTTCTCACGTTCTTTCCACAGCCTGTCATCCAAAGCCAGAGCCACTCAGGACCCCTTGCAAGAGCCCTGGGGTCCTGGGGACATAGGGGGAGGAATCTAAAACAGAGGGCGAGGCAGCAGGACTAGAGGCACCTGTCACCTGCCCTTCCCCAGGTCTGGTCTCCAGCCCTGTGGCGTGGAGCTGGCGTCCCTGCCTGCCACTGGTGCACAAAGATCCTGGATGTCTGCCCTTGGCAGGAGTCTCAGTTTCCCCAGAGTATTGTGCTGGTGAGGGGTCTGGCCCCCATCATATCTGATAAAGAAATAAATGCTGTTGCCCTTTGCCAATCTCCCCCACCCCTCCCAACATACACACAAAAAGAATTCCCCACTGTGGAACATGTGTGACCTCACTTACCAAAAAAATTAAAGGCACTGCTGCTGCCCTCAAGGTTAAAGACTAATTTGGGCCAAACAGTGAATACTGTAATGATTCTCAAATAAAGGAGTCTCAAAGGTAAAATTCTTAAAAAAGGAAAACTTACAAATTCCTGGGGAAAATTCAGAGTATCACAAGGACAAATACATAAAATTCCCCTCCACAATTCAGTGAGTCTACTCCTAGGTTTATGATACTCTAGAGTGTTTAAAATCACATAAAAAGGAGTCATACTTAGAAGCTAGCAACTTGATGTAATTTTAGTTAATATGAAGGTTTAAAAAGGGTCGATCACATGAGGCACTTCTTCGAGAAGGCTCAGAAGACGACAGAGCAAGACACAGTCACAAAGACCAACCAGAATGAAGTCAGCTCCAACAATACTGGAAATGTGCTTTTCTCTGATGATAAATGGCCTCTCCTGTTATGAGACCTGGGCTGGTGGGCAACTATTCTAGGGCCACCAAAAGCCAAGCCCTTGGGAAAGAAAACCTTCACCAATAGTTAATGTGGGATCATGAAAGAAGCTTCATGATGGCTTCCAAAGGAAGGACTGGCCATCAATTAACTACGTATGTTGAGACTAAAGCATTCATTGTGTTAAGAAAAGCAGCCATTCAGCATCTGCCAGTTCTTACATTTGCCTATATTCAGAAATCCAAATATCTCCAGAACACTTGCTTATTAGCTTCACAATTTTACACCTAAGAGCCTCTTCATTACAGTGCCCATCACAGACTTTAAGCTGGTGTTCCTAGCTGTGCAGTGTGTGCACTGGTTTCCTCTGAGCTGCCTCTGGCCCTGGAGGTTTGGGAAACCACTGGGAAGCCATCCTGAGCTGCCAAGATAAGAGCAGATGCCCTCCCCAGGCCTTTGCTTCAATGCCCTTCCCTATGTTAGCTCAGGGTTTGGGTCTCAAGTCTACTCAAAATATAAATCCTACTTCCCTTCCCCTCAGATCTAATTCCAAAAGCCAGCCAATCAAGCCTTGAAATGCAAACTGCTTTGGCTTTTTCTGCTTTGAACTCATTTTCTGTGATCTTATACACAGAATATGGAAATCAAGGATAATGCCTGTAACAATCATAATGGCATGGCTTGGGAGCAGTTAAAGAGGTTCAAGGAATTTGTCTCAATATAACAAAATTTTGCTTGGAAGTATGCAAATACACATGCATGTACAACATACATACTACATACTCTGATGTCTTAGCTGCAAATAGACTAGCAGTCCAGTAGCTCCTGGGTTTCTGCTGAAACTCACATGGTTTTCCAGTGCCAAGGTGTGTACACACCTCCATTGAGTTACAAAGGATAAATATTTGGCTCACTATTTCATATTCATCTAGATGCTTTTGAATTGGGAGTTTAAAAGCAATTTAATTGCATTAATTAGGCTTCAAAGCAGTGCTGCAGTATCTTCTGTATTTTTCTGAAGCCAGAACAAAAGAAAGTTGTACCCTGAGACCATTCATCAGGTCCCCGAAGCAAAATAATTTCATCTAAAATTTAAACTAAGTTAGAAAAAATTTCAAAAAGATCACAAGCCCCTAAATAACTGAAAAGACATTTAAAAAGAGAAGTGAAGGGAAAAAAAAAAAAAGGAAAAAAGTAAACTCTGTCTTCAGAAGTCATATCTCCAAACACAAGGCATTTTTATTTGATAATATTGCTTATATTTTTGGAATATTCTTTAAAACAGCTATCTGAATTCCTAGATGATAACAAGATTCTTTTGAGGCTGACAGCAGGAATTCAACTCATAAACCCAATACACAACCAGAGCCACATCTGCTTTTATGTTTTAAGCATAAAAGTATTTTTAATATCTACTCTGAATGCATTATCAACTTGGCAGTGGAGAGGAATACTCATAGACTCAAAGATTTCCAAAGTGAATTCAATCCCATCACATGAGCTCAAAAATCACAAAAGAGTTTTTGTTTCATTATTTGAGTTCTTTGCGTTTTATACCTTGGTTCTCAGAAATGGGTGAAATCCATGGCAAGAATGAATTAGAAAATTAATTTGCAGGGTATCTTTCTCTTGTTATGAAAAGGTTTTTTTTTTCCCCTCCTAAAGACATGGCACTCATCTCACACACTAGTAAAGTAATGCTCAAAATTCTCCAAGCCAGGCTTCAGCAATACGTGAACCATGAACTCCCTGATGTTCAAGCTGGTTTTAGAAAAGGCAGAGGAACCAGAGATCAAATTGCCAACATCCGCTGGATCATGGAAAAAGCAAGAGAGTTCCAGAAAAACATCTATTTCTGCTTTCTTGACTATGCCAAAGCCTTTGACTGTGTGGATCACAATAAACTGTGGAAAATTCTGAAAGAGATGGGAATACCAGACCACCTAACCAGCCTCTTGAGAAATCTGTATGCAGGTCAGGAAGCAACAGTTAGAACTAGACATGGAACAACAGACTGGTTCCAAATAGGAAAAGGAGTACATCAAGGCTGTATATTGTCACCCTGCTTATTTAACTTATATGCAGAGTACATCATGAGAAACACTGGACTGGAAGAAACACAAGCTCGAATCAAGATTGCCGGGAGAAACATCAATAACCTCAGATATGCAGATGACACCACCCTTATGGCAGAAAGTGAAGAGGAGCTAAAAAGCCTCTTGATGAAAGTGAAGGAGGAGAGCGAAAAAGTTGGCTTAAAGCTCAACATTCAGAAAACGAAGATCATGGCATCCGGTCCCATCACTTCATGGGAAATAGATGGGGAAACAGTGGAAACAGTGTCAGACTTTATTTTTTGGGGCTCCAAAATCACTGCAGATGGTGACTGCAGCCATGAAATTAAAAGACGCTTACTCCTTGGAAGAAAAGTTATGACCAACCTAGATAGTATATTCAAAAGCAGAGACATTACTTTGCCGACTAAGGTCCATCTAGTCAAGGCTATGGTTTTTCCTGTGGTCATGTATGGATGTGAGAGTTGGACTCTGAAGAAGGCTGAGCACCGAAGAATTGATGCTTTTGAACTATGGTGTTGGAGAAGACTCTTGAGAGTCCCTTGGACTGCAAGGAGATCCAACCAGTCCATTCTGAAGGAGATCAACCCTGGGATTTCTTTGGAAGGAATGATGCTAAAGCTGAAACTCCAGTACTTTGGCCACCTCATGCGAAGAGTTGACTCACTGGAAAAGACTCTGACGCTAGGAGGGATTGGGGGCAGGAGGAGAAGGGGACGACAGAGGATGAGACGGCTGGATGGCATCACCTACTCGATGGATGTGAGTCTGAGTGAACTCCAGGAGTTGTTGATGGAGAGGGAGGCCTGGCATGCTGCAATTAATGGGGTAGCAAGGAGTCGGACACGACTGAGCGACTGAACTGAACTGAAAGACATGACAGACTAACTGTTCATTTCGAGCAAATTTAACTGCAACATCTTAACCTAGTAGTCTATAACTCTGCTGCCCAGAACATGACTATAGACTCGAAAGGGCCCCCCAAATGCCGACTAGTAGCGCTTGAGCTGAGGACCATTTCAGAGCCTTCAGCACTGTGTTCTGCCTCACCCTCAGACTCTCGTCAGTTCATCTGCTAGTCCTTGCTTACATCCAAGTTGGTCATTTATATGTGTGCATCCCACACGGTACTTGCCAGGGAAATGCAAGGGGAAAATCTTTCCTCCTCCCATCCTCCCTTTCTGGAACTTGGCCCACTTAGAATATTGCTTCCTGATCCTTCCAATAAGCTAAAACCCCAGAGGCACAGAACAATTAAAAGAAGAGACCAGAGGTGTTCATTTGGAACATGTACATCACATATAAAATGTAATTGTTCTTTTTCATGATTGCCATATTGCTAATATTGCCCAACTAGAAATGGAAAACTGCCACATAATTTACTCTGCACAAGATTCTTACCTTTATGCAACAAGAAGAGAATAAATTAAGAAGTTTTGATTTCTGCTTTTTCCCTCTGCTAAAAGATGTTAAAACTTTAAAGCCATTAAGAGATTTCAAGTTCACATTGAATTCCGCTGGGCTAAGGGATACCGGAGAGCATGAGTAGGCATTCACATATCCGTTACAGAGACATTCAGGCAGGATCAAATTAGGTTGTTTGGTTTTCATGGCCCCCACAGGGTTTTATTCTGTTTAGCATCATCAGGCAAGGAACTTATTATAACTAACTCGTCAAGTTCAGTCTATTGTTAAAATATTATTCCCCTAATATCTCAATGCTAGCCAGGCAGCCTCCCCATCACCTTAGCCAAGTAAAAGTCTGGGAGCCTACCCCACCTCTCTCCCCCAGTATATTCCTTTTAAGAAACCCTAGCCATGTGTACTGGATGGATATGTTCTGGATGGACACCGCTTGAACTGGACAAGCCTGCACATCCTCTAACTTTGTAGATCAACACCAACAAAAAAGTAAGAATGGCATTCAGTAAAGTATTTACTGTGTGCTACACAGTTATCCTCTCTTTTCTTTCCCAACAACCCTACAAGGTTGACACCATTGTTTTCTCTACTTCACAGATGAGGAAATGAAAGCCCAGAGAAGTTAGATAAGTTGCCCGTGGTCGCACAGCAAGTAAGGACGGAGCAGATCCATGGTACAGACCTAGGTCTCTTTGACTCCAAAGCCCTGTTCTTCCCTCTACTCTGCCTCTTGTGGTTCCTCATGTGCCCACCCATGTCCCCCACCTAGTCCTTGTTCCCCCTGCACTGGCCTCATGACCTTCAGAGTTCTGAAAGCTACCTAGGTTCTCCCCAGCAACAACCCAGATTCCATGGCCCACTGGGCTTCTGGGCATTCCAGCCTGATCTAGACCCCAGATCATTCCATCCTGTGTACCTTGCACATAACAGTCTCCACGGTTCATCCAAGACTCTGGAAACTTCATCATTATATAACAGCCTAAAAAGGACAAATAAGTTTGTCCCAATCTTTTTAGAAACAGAAGCTCCAAAGGATGAAGTCAGTTCCACCACAGATCAAGCAGCTTATTTAGCAGTGATTCTTCAGTTTGATCCCAGGAGTTGCATTGTTTTCCCCAGAGTTGATCTCTGATAAATGGTTGCTGTTTAACTTACAGTGACCCCATTCTCTCCACCACAACTTTTCCCATTTGTAGTGATTTTCATTTCAGAAAAAAAAAGATTTAATTCTCAAAAAATCATTCACTCAGCTGTCATAACAAGCACCCTTCAAACTCCAGTGACTTAACCCAACAAAAGTTAAGTTCTCACTCATGCCAAGACCACTGTGGGTCCAGATGACTCCCCAAGGAAGCTATCCACCATACAGTGGCTCAGCCTCTGCACTGACCATCAACAATGACCAATCATCATTGACCTCCATCAGCCCATTCTTCCACAGATGCTACACAGGGGTTGGAATTAATGGAGAGTGAGCACTGATGCTTACAACTGATGCTTCCACCCAGAGGTAACACACTTACTGTCACCCGGAGTCTGCTGGGCCACAGAAAGCCATAGAGCCACGCCCATCTTCAAGAAGGCAGAGAAATACAATACTTCTGTTTGAACAAAGGAGAAAAAAAAAAAAAAAAACTAGATGTCAGGAAAGCAGGCATATCTACCACAATGAAAAAAGAAAGATTTGAGAAGCAACATGATTTAAGAAGTAACAAGGTCATGCAGTTAGAAAGTGGCAGAGTCAGGACCCAGCCCAGGTTTACATCTCTCAAATCTGAGTCCTTAACTAACACTTAGGTCTCAAGAGAAGTATATCCACTTCATAAGACACAATTATTTTTGCACAAACAATAAGCACCTATTGCTTGTTGGTTGATCCCACTCACCTGTCTAGAATTTGCTCAGCAGACAGCGATGGAGGCTGGCCTTGGTCGGAGGACTCAGATGAGTTGACTCTGTTCCACAACTCTGTCACCCTCCAGCAGGCTAGTTTGGGCATGTTTCATTGCAAAAGCAGAGGCACAAGACCAAGCAGGACCAAAGCAAGTCGTATGGCTGAGTGCAGAGTCAGGAAGTGGGGAAGGAGGGCACTGTAATATTACACAGCAAAGAGAAGGAAGAATTAGTCCAAGTCTATGCAAGCTCTTTCTGTAAAAGTTCAGTTCAGTTACTCAATCATGTCTGACTCTTTGTGACCCCATGGACTGCAGCACGCCAGGCCTCCCTGTCCGTCACCAACTCCTGCAGCCTACCCAAACTCATGTCTTTTGAGTCAGTGATGCCATCCAGCCATCTCATCCCCTGTCGTCCCCTTCTCCTCCTGCCCTCAATCTTTCCCAGCATCAGGGTCTTTTCAAATGAGTCAGCTCTTCGCATGAGGTGGCCAACGTATTAGAGTTTCAGCTTCAACATCAGTCCTTCCAATGAACACCCAGGACTGATCTCCTTTAGGATGGACTAGTTGGATCTCCTTGCAGTCCAAGGGATTCTCAAGAGTCTGCTCCAACACCGCAGTTCAAAAGCATCAATTTTTCAGTGCTCAGCTTTCTTTATAGTCCAATTCTCACATCCATACATGACCACTGGAAAAATCATAGCCTTGACTAGAACTATGGTAAATATTTTTGGCTTCTTGGGCCATAGTCAACTCTGTGATTGTAGTATGAAAGAAGCCATACATCATAAGTAAATTGATGGGTGTGGTCAAGTTCCAATACAACTGCATTTAGAAAAAGAGGAAGCAGGCCAGATTTGCTCCAAGGCTGGAGTCTGCCAACTTCTGAATTAGAGCCATCACTGCGATCTTCCACACAGGCCTCCAGCTCTGGTTCTGGAACTATCTGGTCATATGGTCTTGACAGCATCACTTTTTTTCTAGCCTGACAATTTTTCCATTTACAAAGTGAGGGAGGTTGAAGTAGTTCTCTAGAACTATAAAACTCTTATTGTTCACAGTCCACATTATATCATCCTATAAATCAGATGGTGTGTTCTGAAGTCTAACTGAAGAGATTATTCTCAATCTATTAATTGAGTATGTATCTATTTTTGTCCTTAATATTATTGTTCACCTGCATAGGCTAAAATTCTATGATTTTACTTGTACCAGAGTTGCCATGCAAAAGACACTGTGGTATAATCTCAGCCCCATGAAAGTCAAATAGATTTTTTTCCATCCACCCAAAAGGAAGTCAGTCAGACATATGGAATGGTAACAAACTGACACTTTTAATTACAAGTAGGTAATTTATTGTTCACCTGCATAGGCTAAAATTCTATGATTTTACTTGTACCAGAGTTGCCATGCAAAAGACACTGTGGTATAATCTCAGCCCCATGAAAGTCAAATAGATTTTTTTCCATCCACCCAAAAGGAAGTCAGTCAGACATATGGAATGGTAACAAACTGACACTTTTAATTACAAGTAGGTAATGAGCGACTTCCCTTTCACTTTTCACTTTCATGCATTGGAGAAGGAAATGGCAACCCACACCAGTGTTCTTGCCTGGAGAATCCCAGGGACGGGGGAGCCTAGTGGGCTGCCGTCTAGGGGGTCACACAGAGTCGGACAGGACTGAAGTGACTTAGCAGCAGCAGCAGCAGCAAAGCTTTATTGATTGCAAGAATAAAAAATAAAATACTGGAGAGTCAACCCTCAGTGATATCAGTGAAGGTTAAAGAGAAACACAAAATTAATTGATCCATAAGGATAAGTTCTAGTGAGGGGCACTATGAACAGGAAGCAGGGAATGCAGTGTTTAACTGAAAGTTACTCTGTTTTTCATATTCTCCTTTCTTGACACCTCAACCGCATGTACTTCAGCATGCTGCAACATTGCAGGAGGATGTTTTTGCTTTTATACCGCTATTAATCTTCACTGTCAGGCTATTGCCAGAATTACAAATAAGAATATTCATGTTAATAGCAGGCTGCTAAGGGAAAAGTGCATGTAAAATACTCTGTAACTATCCATAAAATCAGAGCAACACACAGAGCTTTGCAGACATCTGACTTCTGAAGCTTTCTATCAGTGATTCTCAACTGGGCAAGGGAAAAGGGGAGCCATGTTGGCAGCCTTTGGAGATATTTTCATTGCCCCAATTGGGGAAGGATTACTGGCATCTAGCCTGCAAAGGCCACGATGATGCTAAACAAGATAGACACACACGGCAAAAAAAAAAAAAAAAGATCCAGTCTAATGTGGGAAGCCTGGAATGTTCCAGTCCATGGGGTCGCAAAGAGTTGGACATGACTTAGCGATTGAACAGCAATGTGTTAACAGTGTCAAGGTTGAGAAATTCGCTTTTCATAGACAAAAAAAAGCTCCAGCTGAGACGGACAGCAACTTTTCAAATCACTGGGAATTCCAAATCATGATCATACATCCCACAAAAGCAGCATGCATCTCAGACTACCCCCGAGTGACTTTATTTTGTAACCTACCAACGTTTCAAGCCAGGTACTTGGTATCAGAAGATTCTGCAGAAGTGCTCGAGAAAAATACCTTTCCAAAAGGCAGGTCACAAATTCCAAAACCTGTGCCAGAAATGATAAATGGCTCAAAATACTGAAAAAAACATTGGGACTAATATATAATTTTTAAATATAATAAGTGCCTTTATTACTGCATTATATAGTCTTTTTTAAATCTACATCATCAAAAGTGGTGTGGATATTTTCTAATCAAAGAACATGATATGTGGCAGAAGAGTTTTCCACCCTGTTTGAATCATGTGTTGAATTTCACCCTGTTTGAAAAACAGCAACATCAGCTTTTTTTCTCCAGACCAGGATACTGGAGTGGGTAGCCTTTCCCATCTCCAGGGGATCTTCCCTACACAGGGATTGAACCCAGGTCTCCCACCTTGCAGGCAGATTCTTTACCAGCTGAGCCACAAGGGACACCCAAGAATACTGGAGTGGGTAGCCTATCCCTTCTCCAGCAGATCTTCCCGACCCAGGAATCGAACCAGGGTCTCCTGCATTGCAGATGGATTTTTTACCAACTGAGCTATGAGGGAAGCCCCAAGTGTATCTCCAACAGGGATATAATTTATCAGTAGGTCAAAGAGCTGGAAAATTATTATCTGTTTAGCTAAACACATGGCATCTGTTGGCAAACCTGTCCAAATAATTTGGCATTGTTGCTTTCAATATAAGTAGACAGAGAGTATTTATCATATGGATTATTTCTAGAACCCACAGGCTTGTCTGCTATGCACTGCATAGAAACATGTGTGGACTTGCACATGTGCACATGCTTTACAGGAATCCTTTAGAATGCTTTGCATCCATTGGTTGTTTGCTTTTAAGTGAATAGAGTACAGCATTGCTTCTGCAATTTCCTTTAAGTTCTGTTTTTCCCTTACATTATCCCTCCACCTTGCCTGCCATTAGTGTCATTTCCACTTCAATTCATTCCTGAACAACCGAGAAAATAGATTTTCTGCAAAAGTAGGGAAGACTGTTTAGGATTATGTTCCAGGGCCTGACTGACAGGTCCTGCATATGTACCCTAGCCCCGCATTAATCCACATTATCTGCAGTAGAGCTCTCTACTCCTGGCTTCAGGGGCCTCCCCAAGCAGAAGCATGTCTGTGAAGTCCATAACTAGGGTGTCAGGTTGACCCCTGTTCAAAATCCACTTTGACCACTTTCTGGCTGTGATCTTGGCCAAGTAGCATAACTGCTTCGATCCTCAGCCCCCTACATGAAAGCACAGGCAAAACTGCCTGCCTCCAGGGGCTGCTATGAGGATAAGAAGAGGTCATGCTTTTAAGGTAGCAAGCGCAGGACGCAGTACACAGTCCTTCATAAACATCAGGTGTCCTTATTACTTCAAAGGACCCTGCAAGCTAATCCATCAAGGCCATTTTGAGCCTGCAATTCAGACCTAACTCTTTACTCAGGGCAAGGATAATCACATGAAACAAACACATTCTCCCCTCAGACTGATCAGTGTTCCTGGTGAATGTAAGGTTCCTTCTTCCTTGTGAAAGAATTTGGAGGTGAAGCAAGAAGGTTAAGAAAGCAAAGTGAGTTTATTTAAGCAAGAATATTCCCTATGGTTCAGTGGTAAAGAATCCCCCTGCAGTGCAGGAGATGCAGGCTCAATCTCTGGGTCGGGAAGATCCCCTAGAGGAGGAAACAGCTACCCACTCCAGTATTCTCGCCTGGAGAATCCCATGGACAGAGGAGCCTGGTGGGCTATAGTCCATGGGGTCACAAAGAGTCAGACAGGACAGAAGCGATGGAGTGCAAGAGCACACCCTCAGAGGGAGAGCAGGCAGACAGGTGAGGAGCTGCTGCACGGGTTTTTTGGCAAGCCAGTTATGGGGGGCATACAAACGAAGGGGTGGAATAGTCACTGGAGAAGGAGGAGCCTGGGGGTCATACCCCCTGGTTTTTATCCCGGCTCCATTTTTGCAAGGGAAGAAGCGGACGTGTGTGGGTCTTCAGTCGCTCAGTCGTGTCTGATCATTTGCAACCCCATGGACTGTAGCCCTCTCCCCACCAGGCTCCTCTCCCCCTCTGTCCAACAGGAGGAAGGATTTTGTCCTTATTTAGCTTAGATCAGAAGTGTCATGGCATTGGTACATGATGGGTATTTCTTATTTGTAAGATAAGATTAATCTTATTGTAATGAGAGCATAATGAGCAAAGGTTACATTTGGACACAGAACATCCCCATCTTTCCTCACCTTTCTTTGCTTCCAGGACACTCATCACCCAAAACGTGTGGCTTCCTGTCAGTCTAGAGGTTCCTGCTTTCCTTTGTCTGTTTATAGACAGCCACTGTTTACAAGATTCATGGTTTCCTGCCACCTGGCCCCAGCCCCCGCTTCTCTGCTCATATCTAGCTACCTGCCTGCTGGGACAATGTGTCACCAAGGAAACACACTGGCAAGGGTGAAAGAGCAGGAGAACAGGCAGGGCTGTTGCATGGTACAGAGCCAGAATTGCAGAGTTCAGCTGGAAATTTCAGGGAAGTTAACACATCAGAAGCGATCAGGAAATTTCAGGGAAGTTAACACATCAGAAGCGATCAGCCCAAGGTCTGGTTGGAACAGGTACGTGGGAACACAGGCCATAGTTATTATCACTGTCATCCACTGCAGGGGGTGATGGGACCTATGCCTCCTGCATCCCTGCATCACTTTGCCAACAAAGGTCCATCTAGTCAAAGCTATGGTTTTTCCAGGAGTCATGTACAGATGTGAGAGCTGGACCAAAAAGAAGGCTGAGTGCCAAAGAACTGATGCTTTTGAACTGTGGTGTTGGAGAAGACTCTCGAGAGTCCCCTGGACTGCAAGGAGATCCAACCAGTCCATCCTAAAGGAAATCAACCCTGAATATCCATTGGAAGGACTGATACTGAAGTTGAAACTCCAATACTTCGGCCACCTGATGCAAAGAAATTCACTGGGAAAGATCCTGATGTTGGGAAAGACTGAGGACCGGAGGAGAAGAGGGCAACAAAGGATGAGATGGTTAAATGGCATCCCTGACGCACTCAGTGGACATTAGTTTGAGCAAACTCTGGGAGATAGTGAAGGACAGGGAGGCCTGATGTGCTGCAGTTTGTGGAGTCGCGCAGAGTTAGACACAACTGAGCAAGTGAACAACAACAACCTTGACATCACCGACTCCCACTCCGTATTGAAGGACAGGAGCTCCTGCAGAAAATCTCACTTCACTGCTGTTTTGTGGGCCTGCTCGGGGCCTTTTTCATTATCCCTTGTTTTCCTCTCTGTATTGCTTGCTCTCTCTCCTTGGCTTTTGGTTCAGTGTGGGAGTTATTTGATTTATTATTTGCTAAACAGGCAAAGCAATTTTTTTCCTTGTTAAATTTCATAATTTTACCAGCGCTGGCGAGAGTGTTCACAAATACCATAAATCGTCTCCATGAAGTCTTTAAATCCATTCAGACGGTTGCAGGATTATGCATCATCTAGCAAAAATACATTGGCTCTGTGGTGTTTTATCCTTTTTATTTAAACTTGACTTGTTTCTTATTTGTTTTGGGTTTTTTCTAAACAAAAACCTTAACACTAAAGAAATGAGGCTGACAGCATAGAGCTCCCTAGGCATTAGGGCTCCCTTATGAAATTCAGAAAACAGCAGTCATCAGCCCAGGGATGTAAGCTGCACGGAAAAGGCATCCACAGTTATCTGTCCCATTATCAACATTTCCCATTGCCAAGGACCTACCTAGGTCAGCCTGGGTACCGTATTTAGTCTGCTGGGCATTCTGGAAGAAATACATTAGAGCTGGGGGGGGTGGGGGGAACGTAAAGATGACCTGTTCAAACTAACGTCTAACAGGCAGGAAATTGAGGCTATGAGGAAGAAGGGACCTAAAGTTGCAGGCAACCAAGATGTCCTTCAGCCAGGCCCCAGACCACGGGGTCGGGCAGAGCGTCTCCACACATGGCATCCTGTGAGCAAACGCAACCAGACAAAGCACAAAGGGAAAGAAGAGAAAGGTCTGCCCCCAGTCCTGAGTCTGATCTGAAGATGTGAGCGGCGGAAGCTAAAGGATCAACACCACTACACATCAAAAACATGAGACAAGGCAGAGGAACAGAAGGACGTGAGCACACCCCTTCTTGCAGAAACACCAAAATCCCAACTAACTGTTGAACCACCACCACCAAGATGTCATTCAGTTCGTAAGTAGAGAGATTTCCCACAGTACATTCAGACAATGGAATACTGCTCAGTGCTAAAAAGAAATGAGCTATCAATCCATGAAAAGATATGGAGGAAACTTAAGTGCATACTACCAAGTGGAAAGAGCCAACCTGAAAAGCATGGATATTATAGCATTCCAGTATGCAATTATACATCAGTTCTGGAAAAGGTAAAACTATAGAGTTAATAAAAAGATCAGGGGTTGCCAGAGTTTAGGGGAGAAGGAGGGATGGATACACAGAACACATAGGATTTTTAGGGCAGTGAAAATACTCTTGTGATATTACAATTATGGACACATGTACGTTTAGCCAAGTCAGTAGATTGTGCAACACCAAGAGCGAAACTTAACATAAACTGTGGAATTTGGGTGATAATAATATGTCAGTGTAGGATCTTCAGTTATAACAAATTTACACTCTGATGGGGGATGTTGACAATGGAAGAGGCTACGCACATGTGGGGACAGGAGACAAATGAGAAAGCTCTCTTCCTTCTGTTCAATATTGCTAAGAATTGAAAACTGTTCTTAATTTACAAATAGAGCCTTAAAAAAAAATAAACCTACACTGTACATTGCTATGTATTGGGTTGGCCAAAATGTTGGTAACATCTTAAAGTAAAACCCAATATATCTACTTATTGATGACCAATACAACACTACTCGTGGCTCCTTAGGCTTCTGTGGTAGCTCAGAGGTTACAGAATCTGCCTGCAACACAGGAGACCTGGGTTCAATCCTCGGGTTGGGAAGATCCCCTGGAGAAGAGCATGAGAACTCACTCCAGTATTCTTGCCTGGAGAATCCCATGGACAGACTCAGACACGACTAAGCGACTAACACTTTCAGGGTGAAAAAACCCACGGCCTGTAGCCCAGAAGGCTCCTCTGTCCGTGGTATTCTTCAGGCAAGACTACTGGACTGGCTTGCCATGCCCTTCTCCAGGGGATCTTCCCGACCGAGGGACTGAACCCTCGTCTCTTTCATCTCCTGCACTGGAGGTGGGTTCTTTACCACTAGCACCACCTGAGAAGCCTAGCTTCCATATCTACAGACTTTGCCCCTAATCTAATTTTTTCTCAGTTATCCTGTCGGCTCCTTGAACCAAAGCTTCTCTAAAAATAAATAAATGAATTCCGTGTGGTGAGAGCTTGCTTTTCCCTTCTGACATCCCTGGGGCCTGGAATGCTGGTGAGATTAAGTTAAAAAGAGTTTTTCCAGACTCTCCAAGACCTTCCTTTCCTCAATCTCACCCCCATCCCAAGTATCACCTTGTGCCCAGACTTCACATGGTTTTAATTCTAGCAAGCCTCACCTGATCTCTTTCATGCAACTGACAAGAGGCTGGGCACTAGAACTGATTTCATGCACTAGATCCTGTTTACACACCTCTCCAGACCCTTCCGCCCACCTCTCTCTCTCTCCCCCGACCCCTGCTCTCTAGAGCCTTCCTAGGGAGGGTTCGTGCCATTTTCTTTGCTATACAGCACAGCTGCCTTTGCATGCTTAGTTGCTTAGTCATGTACGACTCTTTGCAATCTCATGGACATTAGCCTGCCAGGCTCCTCTGTCCATGGGATTTTCTCAGCAAGAATACAGGAGTAGATTGCCATTTCCTCCTCTAGGGGATCTTCCCAACCCAGGGATCAAACCTGTATCTACTGGGTCACCTGCACTGCAGGCAGAGTCCTTACGGCCGAGCCACGGGGGAAGCCCCTGCCGCCACGTTTGATGCCATCAATTAGGAGCCCCTCCTGCAGCGTGACTGACACATTTGCCAGACCACATCACAGAAGCTCTGTCTCTCCCAGCACCTCCCTGGATCGGTCAGGAAACAGAGAGCAGAAATGCAGGATTGTTAACACCCAACAGCCAAGAAACGAAGGAGCCAACTGGTAAACACCTCCCACCTCTTTTCCCCCCTTCCCCCAGCCTCCCCACCCTGCTCTGGATGGTTCTGAGTTGCTGGGATTCTGTGCCTCTGCTCCAGTGATGTCCTGCACGGCTGTATTCCTTACAAACTCTGACCACTCTGGCAAACACCAGCTTATATTTACTGTCACTGGCTGCCTCTCTCAACTCTCTTTTTCCTCTTGGTATGTCACCACTCTCCACTTTCAAACCAAGCTTTCTCTGTAAATGGCCAGACAGTAAACGTTTCAGCTTCTATAGGCCAATGGTCTCTATCACAACGACTCAGCTTTACCCTTGCAGCCTGAAAGCAGGGGGCAATGCAATTTGTTAATGAGTGGGTGTGACTGGTCAATAAAATGTTATTTATGGATGCTGACGTTTGAATTTTGTGTTAATATGCACATGTCACAAAATTTCTTTTTCATCTTTCTTCAGCCATTTAAAAATGGAAAAACCATTCTTAGCTCATGGATCATATAATACAGGCAATAAGGGGATGCATCTGGCCCATGGTTTGATAACCCTGCTTGAAATCACTGAGCTGTCAGGTTTCTTAATTCACAGATTATACAAACTAGGTGACACAGGCCAAAGTTTGCCAGCCCCCCGGCTTTAGCCCATAAGCTTTGCTTTGGGCCTGTTTTCTAGAGCTCTTAGGCTAAGGCACCACAGTCATAATCCTTAGGTGAATTTTTTAAATAATAAATGAAAAAAATTTTTTTTCTTAAGAATGTTCTATACTGACTCAGGAGCCTGAGTTACTAGACATATAGCTCCATCGAGAATCCTGCCAGATCCTGAAAGGCAAACACCATATGATATCATTATATATGGAATCTAAAATATGACACAAATGAACAAATCTGTGAAAAGGAAAGAAACTCACAGACATAGAGAACTGACCTGTGGTTGCCAAGGGCAGGGAGGGGAGGGAAGAACTTAGAGTTTGGGATTAGAAGATGCAAGCTATTATATCTAAGACAGAGAAACAACAAAGTCCTGCTGTACAGCACAGGGAGCTGTGTTCAACACCCTGTGACACGTGTACCCCAGTGTTCACTGCAGCACTGTTTACAGAGCCAGGACATGGAAGCAACCTAGAGGTCCATCAGCAGACGCATGGATGAGAAAGCTGTGATACATGTACACAATGGAATATTACTCAGCTACTAAAAAGAATGCATTTGAATCAGTTCTAATGAGGTGGATGAAACAGTAAGTCAGAAAGAAAAACATCAATACAGTATATGGAATTTAGAAAGACAGTCAGGATGACCCTATATGTGAGACAGCAAGAGACACAGATGTAAAGAACAGACTTTTGGACTCTGTGGGAGAAGACGAGAGTGGGATGATTTGAGAGAATAACACTGAAATATATATATTATCATATGTGAAATAGATCACCAGTCCAGGTTTGATGCATGAAACAGGGTGCTCAGGGCTGGTGCACTGGGATGACCCTGAGGGATAAGATGGGGAGAGAGGTGGGAGGGGGGTTCAGGATGGGGAACACATGTATATCCATGGCTGATTCATGTCAATGTATGGCAAAAACCACTACAATATTGCAAAGTAATTAGCCTCCAATTAAAATAAATTAATTTTTTAAAAAAGATCCTGTGATAAACCACAGTGGAAAAGAATATGCAAAAGAATATATATATACAATTATATATATATATGTATAATTGAATCACCTTGTTGTATAGCAGAAATTATCACAACACTGTAAATCAATTACATGTCAATCAGTTCAGTTCAATTCAGTTCAGTCGCTCAGTCGTGTCCGACTCTTTGCAACCCCATGAGTCGCAGCACGCCAGGCCTCCCTCTCCATCACCATCTCTCAGAGTTCACTCAGACTCACGTCCATTGAGTCAGTGATGCCATCCAGCCATCTCATCCTCTGTCGTCCCCTTCTCCTCCTGCCCCCAACCCCTCCCAGCATCAGAGTCTTTTCCAATGAGTCAGCTCTTCGCATGAGGTGGCCAAAGTACTGAAGTTTCAGCTTTAGCATCATTCCTTCCAAAGAAATCCCAGGGTTGCTCTCTTTCAGAATGGACTGGTTGGATCTCCTTGCAGTCCGAGGGACTCTCAAGAGTCTTCTCCAACACCACAGTTCAAAAGCATCAATTCTTCGGTGCTCAGCCTTCTTCACAGTCCAACTCTCACATCCATACACGACCACAGGAAAAACCATATAGCCTTGACTAGACGGACCTTAGTCGGCAAAGTAATATATGTCAATAAAATTTTTTTAAGAATTCCCTTCCTCCTTCCCACAGTCATCCTTATCCCTGAAGCTCAGGGATCTGGGAGACTGGATCCTCTGAGGAGCTTGGAGCTCTAGGGCTTCTCTTGTGTGTCAAACACCACCTTCCATTTCAGTTTGCTTCCCTTGTGCATAATTCTTTACTCCCCTTAAGGTCAAGGAGCATCAGTTAAATTTTTTCATTCTCTACTAATACCATCTACACAGTGACTATTTATTGCTCACTAAACATATGCTGAGGCTTCATCAGAGCAGGTGTAAGAAGACAGACTTCAGGCTTCTCTGGTGGCTCAGTGGTAAAGAATCCACTGGCCAATGTAGCAGACACAGGCTGCTCCCGTGGTCCAGGAAGATCCCACACGCCTCAGAGCAACTAAGCCCATGCGCCGCACCCACCGAGCCTGTGCTCTAGAGCTCGGGAACCACAGCTACTGAGCCCACACATCCTAGAGCCTGTCCCTGCAACGAGAGAGCCACCACAGCAAGGAGCCCGTGCACAGCAGCCAGAGGGCAACCCCCCTCACCACAGCAGCAGTGAAGAGCCAGCACAGCCAGAAACAAACAACAACAAAAAAGAAGAAGACGACACCCCTTAAGGTCCAGGAAAGGCAGTGGCACCCCACTCCAGTACTCTTGCCTAGAGAATCTCAGGGACGGGGGAGCCTGTTGGGCTGCCATCTATGGGGCCGCACAGAGTTGGACACGACTGAAGTGACTTAGCAGCAGCAGCAGCAGCCCCTTAAGGTCAAGGAACATCAATTANCCAGTACTCTTGCCTAGAGAATCTCAGGGACGGGGGAGCCTGTTGGGCTGCCATCTATGGGGCCGCACAGAGTTGGACACGACTGAAGTGACTTAGCAGCAGCAGCAGCAGCCCCTTAAGGTCAAGGAACATCAATTAAATTTTTTATCCCCTACTAATACCATCTACACAATGAATATTTATTGCTCACTTGATTTCTTTGGAAGGAATGATGCTAAAGCTGAAACTCCAGTACTTTGGCCACCTCATGTGAAGAGTTGACTCACTGGAAAAGACTCTGATGCTGGGAGGGATTGGGGGCAGGAGAAGAAGGGGACAACCGAGGATGAGATGGCTGGATGGCATCACTGACTCGATGGATGCGAGTCTGAGCGAACTCCGGGAGATGGTGATGGACAGGGAGGCCTGGCGTGCTGCGATTCATGGGGTCGCAAAGAGTCGGACACGACTGAGCGACTGAACTGAACTGAAACATATGCTGATTCTTCATCAGAGTAGGTGTAAGAAGATAGATTTCAGGCTTCTCTGGTGGCTCAATAGTAAAGTAAAGTAAATAGTAAAGAATAGTTTTTAAAAAAAAAAGGAAAAAAGAAAGAAAAGATTTTATGATGGGGTTGGATTTCCTAATCAGGGCTGCCTGAGGAGAGAGTAGGATGCCTTCAGGAGAAGTGAGTTGCTCATCATGTTAGGTAATCAAGAAGAATCTCTAAGACCACTTGGCAAGGATGCTAAGGATTCAAGAATTTATACTTCAGGGACTTCCGTGGTGGTTCAGCAGTTAAGACTCCAAGCTCCCAAGGCAGAGGGCCTGGGTTTGGTCCCTAGTTGGGGAACTAGAGACCACATGCTACAGCTAAAGATCCCACATACTGCAACTAAGACCTGGTGCAGCCAAGTAAAAAATAAATACAAAAAAATATTAAAAAGATAGAATTTATATTCAGGTAGAAGGCTGGACTTCAGTCCAGCCCCAAGAGTCTGTGATTTCCCAAATGGGCAAAAGAGTCAATTGTCTGAGGCACAAGAGAAAGAGAGAGAAAACTAACAGCTGCCCATTCACTGTGCCGAGTGCTTTACAAATGAATAGTATTGAAAATAATAATGACCAACAAGTATTGAACTTATGATGCATGCCAAGTACTGCACAGCACTAATCCAAGCCCACACAGCGAGAAAACAAAACAAGGACTGAACTCCAGTCCGACTGACCCTAAAGGCCAGGAGGCGTCTTTCTCCTCAAGTGGGAGGTTAGGCCACACCATGAAGTCCTAGTATGTCTTGACGGGACTGTATTGTCTGACCACTTAAAAAGTGACATTAATGATCATGTCCTTGACTAAATTAAGGTCCATCATGATGTCTCTTCTCTTGAGAAGGAACGTATCAGAGGATCAATCTGCTCATCACAAGCACAGAAATTGAAACTGTAATCAGAAATCTTCCAGCAAACAAAAGCCCAGGTCCAGACGGCTTCACAGCTGAATTCTACCAAAAATTTCGAGAAGAGCTAACACCTATCCTACTCAAACTCTTCCAGAAAATTGCAGAGGAAGGTAAACTTCCAAACTCATTCTATGAGGCCACCATCACCCTAATACCAAAACCTGACAAAGATGCCACAAAAAAAGAAAACTACAGGCCAATATCACTGATGAACATAGATGCAAAAATCCTCAACAAAATTCTAGCAATCAGAATCCAACAACACATTAAAAAGATCATACACCATGACCAAGTAGGCTTTATCCCAGGAATGCAAGGATTCTTCAATATTCGCAAATCAATCAATGTAATTCACCACATTAACAAATTGAAAAATAAATGCCATATGATTATCTCAATAGATGCAGAGAAGGCCTTTGATAAAATTCAACATCCATTTATGATAAAAACTCTCCAGAAAGCAGGAATAGAAGGAACATACCTCAACATAATAAAAGCTATATATGACAAACCCACAGCAAACATTATCCTCAATGGTGAAAAATTGAAAGCATTTCCCCTAAAGTCAGGAACAAGACAAGGATGTCCACTTTCACCGCTACTATTCAACATAGTTCTGGAAGTTTTGGCCACAGCAATCAGAGCAGAAAAAGAAATAAAAGGAATCCAAATTGGAAAAGAAGAAGTAAAACTCTCACTGTTTGCAGATGACATGATCCTCTACATAGAAAACCCTAAAGACTCCACCAGAAAATTACTAGAGCTAATCAATGAATATAGTAAAGTTGCAGGATATAAAATCAACACACAGAAATCCCTTGCATTCCTATACACTAATAATGAGAAAGTAGAAAACGAAATTAAGGAAACAATTCCATTCACCATTGCAACGAAAAGAATAAAATACTTAGGAATATATCTACCTAAAGAAACTAAAGACTTATATATAGAAAACTATAAAACACTGATGAAAGAAATCAAAGAGGACACTAATAGATGGAGAAATATACCATGTTCATGGATTGGAAGAATCAATATAGTGAAAATGAATATATTACCCAAAGCAATCTACAGATTCAATGCAATCCCTATCAAGCTACCAGCGGTATTTTTCACAGAACTAGAACAAATAATTTCAAGATTTGTATGGAAATACAAAAAACCTCGAATAGCCAAAGCAATTTTGAGAAAGAAGAATGGAACTGGAGGAATCAACTTACCTGACTTCAGGCTCTACTACAAAGCCACAGTCATCAAGACAGTGTGGTACTGGCACAAAGACAGAAATATAGATCAATGGAACAAAATAGAAAGCCCAGAGATAAATCCACACACATATGGACACCTTATCTTTGACAAAGGAGGCAAGAATATACAATGGAGTAAAGACAATCTCTTTAACAAGTGGTGCTGGGAAAACTGGTCAACCACTTGTAAAAGAATGAAACTAGATCACTTTCTAACACCACACACAAAAATAAACTCAAAATGGATTAAAGATCTAAATGTAAGACCAGAAACTATAAAACTCCTAGAGGAGAACATAGGCAAAACACTCTCCGACATAAATCACAGCAGGATCCTCAATGATCCGCCTCCCAGAATACTGGAAATAAAAGCAAATATAAACAAATGGGATCTAATTAAAATTAAAAGCTTCTGCACAACAAAGGAAACTATAAGCAAGGTGAAAAGACAACCCTCTGAATGGGAGAAAATAATAGCAAATGAAGCAACTGACAAACAACTAATCTCAAAAATATACAAGCAACTTATACAGCTCAATTCCAGAAAAATAAACGACCCAATCAAAAAATGGGCCAAAGAACTAAATAGACATTTCTCCAAAGAAGACATACGGATGGCTAACAAACACATGAAAAGATGCTCAACGTCACTCATTATCAGAGAAATGCAAATCAAGACCACAATGAGATACCACTTCACACCAGTCAGAACGGCTGCGATCCAAAAGTCTGCAAGCAATAAATGCTGGAGAGGGTGTGGAGAAAAGGGAACCCTTTTACACTGTTGGTGGGAATGCAAACTAGTACAGCCACTATGGAGAACAGTGTGGAGATTCCTTAAGAAATTGCAAATAGAACTGCCTTATGACCCAGCAATCCCATTGCTGGGCATACACACCGAGGAAACCAGAATAGAAAGAGACACATGTACCCCAATGTTCATTGCAGCACTGTTTATAATAGCCAGGACATGGAAACAACCTAGATGTCCATCAGCGGATGAATGGATAAGAAAGCTGTGGTATATATACACAATGGAGTATTACTCAGCCATTAAAAAGAATACATTTGAATCAGTTCTAATAAGATGGATGAAACTGGAACCAATTATACAGAGTGAAGTAAGCCAGAAAGAAAAACACCAATACAGTATACTAACACATATATATGGAATTTAGAAAGATGGTAATGAGGACCCTGCATGCAAGACAGCAAAAAAGATACAGATGTGTAGAGCGGACTTATGGACTCTGAGGGAGAAGGAGAGGGAGAGGGAGAGGGAGGGATGATTTGGGAGAATAGCATTGAAATATGTATACTATCATATAAGAAATGAATTGCCAGTCTATGTTCAATGCAGGATGCAGGATGCTTGGGGCTGGTGTATGGGGATGATCTGGAGGGAAGATGTGGGGTGGGAGGTGGGAGGGGGGTTCATGTTTGGGAGTTCGTGTAAAAAAATAAATTAAAAAAAAATAAAAATAAAAAAATAAAACTGCAGAGAATCACAAATGTTATGGAACAAGGACTCTCCCCAGGGACCCAGGAATAGCAACAAACTGCATCACAGCCCATCACCAATTAAGGATGCTTAAATGGCAGCTTGTATCTCAGGGGGACGCCGCAGGCACGAACCACGGTGTTCCATCAGGCCTGAAACAAGTACTTTGTCGTGATCTTGATGTATAATTTACGTGAGCATAAAATGTGTCTCCTCTCTTTTTAAAAACAGACAAGCGCCAGCACAGAGCCCCAGCTGTGCCCCTCGGCCCCTCCACGGAGAAAAGCTATTCCTGTCATGGTCTAGCTTTTGTTTTGACCTGGAGCACATCTGAAAATGTGGTCATGGCAGCCACTTCCCTTCAATCCGTCCCTCAGATGAAGCAACCGCTCAACACCCGCACCTGTTCCCATTCCGAAATACCCTCCCAGCTCCTCCTTCAAAACTCAGGCAGTCCTCCCAGAGGGGCCTCTTCCTCACCTTTACCATGCGTCTCCTCCATACCTGTGTTGCACATAGTTTTGAATTCATTATCATGATGCTTGGAAAGAGTTAAAAACCGCGTTCTTAAGTTACGTTTGCCCCCCACAAGCAGGCTGTAAACCTGAAGAGAGGAACCAGTCTATTATGCATGTGGGAACAGACAGAGAACATTATTCATCTGAATTTCAGACTGGCAGGGCTGTGGGAGCTGGTTCTCATGAGAAAGATGAAGAGAGAAAACTCCTGTTTCCAAGGGCCAGTGGTCAATGGAAAGTTGCTGTATGAAGACCTTAGCTACATAACAAACCAGCACAGAACCAAATGGCTTAGACTCACTGCTACAGGCCTTGCCTCTCACAGTTCTGTGCATTTGCCAGACTCCACCTAGCGGCTCTTACCTGCGTCTCTGGTTGTTGGTTGCTGTCGTTCAGCCACTAAGCCGTGGTCAACTCTGCGACCTCACGGGCAGTAGTAGCCAGGCTCCTCTGTCCTTCACTTTCTCCCAGAGTTTGCTCAAATTCGTGTCCACTAAGTCGGTAATGCTCTCTAGCCGTCTCATCCTCTGCCACCCTCTTCTCCTTTGCCTTTAATCTTTCCCAACATCTGGCTCTTTTCCAACGAGTCAACTCTTCGCATCAGGTGGCCAATGTATTGGAGCTTCCAGCTTCAGTCCTTCCCATGAACATTCAGGGTTGATTTCCTTTAGGACTGATTGGTTTGATCTCCTTGCAGTCCAAGAGACTCTCAAGAGTCTTCTCCAGCACCATTCCAGGTGCATGCAGATCCCGGCTGGGGTCAGCNCAATGTATTGGAGCTTCCAGCTTCAGTCCTTCCCATGAACATTCAGGGTTGATTTCCTTTAGGACTGATTGGTTTGATCTCCTTGCAGTCCAAGAGACTCTCAAGAGTCTTCTCCAGCACCATTCCAGGTGCATGCAGATCCCGGCTGGGGTCAGCTGAAGAAGGGTCCACTGGGACAGATGTCCAGATGAGGGCCTTATGCCCACCGCTGGTGGTCGTCCGGACGGGCACGTGTGTCTCTGCACCCAGCCTGCCTGCGCATCTCCAGAGCATTTTGGGGTACCACTGGTGTCCTTAAACCATGCCCCAGAGGGTTAAAGAAATTGGTGACTAACAAACTCTTGATCTTGTCTTCCAGGAGGACAGATAGGGAGGCAGCTTGTGGAAATCAACTTCGTTTGTAACAGGACAGAAGTGGCTGAAACCGGCTGGAGCCAAGACCGCTGATCAGAGTCTGCGCAGAAGAGACTTGCTCGTGGGTGGGGCGGCCTTCTGACGTCACAGCTCAGATTTCCACCGGGAGTTTCACACCAGCTCTGGGTAAAGGGGCTCGCGCAACCCGGGAAGAAACAAGCCACGTGCTTGCCCCTGCATGTAAGAACCCATCGCTTGCCTTAAACTTTGTAAACAACCATGTTTACAACTTCATCTTTCTACTGGGGACACAGATTTGAGCCGTGCCTCCTGTCTCCTTGTCTCAATGAAGCTTTTCCCTTTCTCAAAAGCAGGGGCCAGAGCATAGGCTTCTATGCATGTTGGGCAGCAAGCCCTTTGCTCCATTATCACCTTCATTTCCCAGAGCTGCTGTAACAGATTGCCACAAATGGCTTCAGCAACAGAATGTCATTCTGGAAGTTCTTTAAGAGAAGACTTCCTTGCCTCTCTGTAACTTGTGGTGCCGACAGTCCCCAAAAGGGTGGGAACCCCTCAGTGGGTCCTTTGCCCTGAGTTGCAAATGCCAGTCGAGCAACATCAGGTTGGTATAGCAGAGCAGAAACGTCATTCATTGATCAAGCATGGAGAAGGGAGGGTTCCTGCTCTAAAAACACCTTCTTCCCAAAGGAGAGGGAAGGTGGGAATATTAAGGGGTAGGAGAAGACGTGACATCAGGGCTTTAGGAAAGGGGCAGAGGTTTCCAGAGGCAGTGGGAGCATGCAAAGTCTTCCGTGCTTCTTTGCGCGTGGAATTGTGCCTAGCAGAGTACAGATCCCTGCCTTGGGCAGAGAGCTTAGCGTAGCAAGGAAGCAAAGAAAACTTCCAGACAAGTCCAGATCTCATCTGTGCAGGTGCATTCCTGTGGTCAAGTCTGAGCCCAGTCAGGGCAGTGGACCACTGCAGAGCTCTCAAAGCATAGCTGCAAAACATCTCCGTCAAATACCAGGTACTTTTGAAACAAACAGAAGTAAATGAAGGATGGGATCCTTCAGCTCTCAGGGGCTGCGAGCAATCCTCAGGTCCCTTGGCCTACAGCTGCATCACTCCAGTCTTGCCTCCAACTCCACGTGGCCTTCTCTCTGTGTGTCTCTCTGTGTCCTGTCCTCTTACAAGGGTACCAGTGGATTTAGGACCCAGTCTAAATCGAGCATGATGTCATCTAGATACCCATAACAAATCATATCTGTGAAGACAGTATTGCCAAGTAATTTCTGGGCGGACATGAGTTTTTAAGGGACATTGTTTAATCTCTACAGCTGGTTTCCCTCAAAATTAGATTTTTCATGGAGACAAGGCAGAAGCTGCAAGGCTTTCTCTGACCCAGCCTCAGAGCAATCAGCAACATGACTGTTGATTATAAGTGTCTTACAGGGTGAGCTCTGATTTGAGAATGGGCCACACGGGACACAGTACTAGAAGCACGGTCCCTTGAAATCATACTTGGAGACCAGCATCTATAAGAACCCGTCTCCTGAGAAACTGTATATGGGTCAAGAAGCAACAGTTAGAACCAGACATGGAACAACAGGCTGGTTCCCAACTGGGAAAGCAGTATGACAAGGATGTGTATTGTCACCCTGCTTATTTAATTTCTATGCGAAGTTAAATCAAAGTACATCATGCAAAGTGCAGGGCTGAATGAAGCACAAGCTGGAATCAAGATTGCCAGGAGAAATATCAACAACCTCAGATATGCAGATNGTCACCCTGCTTATTTAATTTCTATGCGAAGTTAAATCAAAGTACATCATGCAAAGTGCAGGGCTGAATGAAGCACAAGCTGGAATCAAGATTGCCAGGAGAAATATCAACAACCTCAGATATGCAGATGATAACACTCTAATGGCAGAAAGCAAAGAGGAACCAAACAGCCTGTTGATGAAAGTGAAAGAGGAGAGTGAAAAAGTTGGTTTAAACCTCGACATTCAAAAAACTAAGATCATAGCATCTAGGCCTATCACTTCGTGCCAAATAGAAGGGGAAAAGTGAAAGTGACAGATTTTATTTTCTTGGGCTGCAAAATCACCGCAGATGATGACTGCAGCCATGAAATTAAAAGATGCTTTCTCCTTGGAAGGAAAGCTATGACAAACCTAGATAGCATTAAAAAGCAGAGACATCAGGCAACAAAGATCCATATAATTAAAGCTATGGATGGTTTTTCCAGCAGTTATATATAGATGTGAGAGTTGAACCATAAAGAAGGCTGAGAGCCAAGGAATTGATGCTTTCAAACTGTGGTGCTGGAGAAGACTCTTGAGAGTTCTTTGGACAACAAGGAGATCAAATCAGTTAATCCTAAAGGAAATCAATCCTCAGTATTCACTGAAAGGACTGTTGTTAAAGCTCCAATTCATTGTCCACCTGATGTGAAGAGCCAATTCTGAAAATACACTGATTCTGGGAAAGATTGAAGGCAAATGGAGAAGAGGAGGCAGCAGAGAATGAGTGGTTAGATAGCATCACTGACTCAATGGACATGAAACTCTGGGAGAGGGTGAAGGACGGGGGAGCCTGGCATGCTGCAGTCCTTGCAGTCACAAAGAGTCAGACATGACTTAGCAACCGAACAACAGTCTATGAGAAGGACCCGGGACAAGGGGAAGTGAACAGGAGGGGCAGGACACGGAGGGGAGAGAAGACATTCTTAGGACTGCCATGGTGGGACAAGGGAAGCAACGCATGCACTTGATTTCCAGGAAAGGTCTGGATAAGACAGAGAAGGCTTTCAGGAGCCACCATCTGGCAGAAGGGAAAAACTGTGCATGACAGAAATCTCTACAGAGGATTTTTAAGATGTTTCACTGCACATCAAGACTCTTCTCTGCCCTTTGACATTTTTCAAGAGACAGGGTAGAGATATGAATTGCCTTCATTTGTGTTTTTCTGCCTGGCTGTTATTTCTCACACGTGATTTCCTGCAGGCCAAGATCACAAGATGATCACAAGATTTCATCATTTTTATCCAAGCGGCATATCTCTAACCCTCTCAGTAAAGCCAGCACAGGGCTCTGTCTGTAGAGTGTAATCAACAAATAATGACCAGGTTTAAAGTATTTACAAGTTTAATTTGGAGACTGTACATTTGAAAGGTGAAACCAGGATTTCTGTTGAATAGGAGTATGTGCATGCACTTGCAAAAGAGTATCAACTGAGTTTTTCAGCTTGTCCTCACTGGAACAGGTTTCGACATGGGTATTGTTGGATTTTTATACCCTGAGGGTCATTAAAGGTGATGTTCGGTGAACTGCCTTTCCAGGAAAGTTTGGCTGGAAGGTTCATTTTATTGAACAATATGGCTGACAGTCTTCAGATAACAAAAGATTCAGAGGATGTAGGCAGTGTTCCCTCATAGGCTGCAAAAAATACTCCCCATGATAAGCCCAATAATTCTTCCAGCTCAGGAAATGTTTAGAGGGTGACTAGAATGCCAGGCGGGGAAGGCAATGGCACCCCACCCCAGTACTCTTGCCTGGAAAATCCAACACGGAGTAGCCTGGTGGGCTGCAGTCCATGGGGTCACACAGAGTCGGACACAACTGAAGTGACTTAGCAGCAGCAGAATGCCAGGGACGAGTGGGGATATTATAGCTGCAGGCTTTCCAGCTCTGGGGGACTTAGTTAATCAGAGAAATTAAGGGCTCAAATCACTAAAATGATGTTTAGACCCCCAACCAATAAAACAAACCAGTCATGGGAGGAAATTTATGGAAATACTTCCTATTTCAACATAGTTGATGTAATCTGGGTACAAAAGACTAGGAACTGACCTGAAATGAGACTTCTCTGCTCACAACCTATCTGTTTTTATCCTGTGTTGTTGTTTTTTTCTTGTCATTGTTGTTAATATTTGTTGAAGACTTACTATGCTATCTGTTTGACATACATAATCTCATTTAATCCTTACAACACTCATATGAAACTGGTACTAAGGAAAAGAAGATGTACTGGGCTGGAAATTTGGGTGGGGGTGGATGGAATAGTCCCTGCTCAAAAAGACTGTCTTTCGGTGAAACATAAAGAATGGTCTACATATTGTCTGGATGTTTAAAACCAGGACTGTAGTTTGAGTTTTAAGAAATTGAGCCAAGGGCTCAAAGAGGGCTTAAACACAAATTTAAATTAATTTATGTTAAACTTACATGTATTCAGACCCACTTGTGAATGTAACTGTTCTTATTCCTACAGTCTCAGTGTAATGGAAGACTTTCTGTGTGTTAATGACATTAACATTCAATAAATGTAAGTGTATATATTAAATGTCAATTAAATATGGAGGGAGATACCACTTCACACCCACTGAGATGGCTAAAGCCAAAAAAGGCAGATATTAACAAGTAATGATGAGTTCATAAATTGGTGAAGCCACTTTGGAGAACAGTCTGGATGTTCCTCAAAATATCAACTATACAGTAACCATATAAAAACATCCAGAAAACTAAGATCATGGCATCCAGTCCCATCACTTCATGGCAAATAGAGGGGAAAGCAGTGGCAGACTTTATTTTGGGAGGCTCCAAAATCACTGCAGATGGTGACTGCAGCCATGAAATTAAAAGACGCTTACCCCTTGGAAGAAAAGTTATGACCAACCTAGACAGCATATTAAAAAGCAGAGACATTACTTTACCAACAAAGGTCCATCTAGTCAAGGCTATGGTTTTTCCAGTGATCATGTATGGATGTGAGTTGGACTATAAAGAAAGCTGAGCACCAAAGAATTGATGCTTTTGAACTGTTGGAGAAGACTCTTGAGAGTCCGTTGGACTGCAGAGATCCAACCAGTCCATCCTAAAGGAGATCAGTCCTGAGTGTTCATTGAAAAGACTGATGTTGAAGTTGAAACTCCAATGCTTTGGCCACCTGATGCGAAGAACTGACTCACTGAAAAAGACCCTGATGCTGGGAAATATTGAAGGCAGGAGGAGAAGGGGACAACAGAGGATGAGATGGTTGGATGNCCTGAGTGTTCATTGAAAAGACTGATGTTGAAGTTGAAACTCCAATGCTTTGGCCACCTGATGCGAAGAACTGACTCACTGAAAAAGACCCTGATGCTGGGAAATATTGAAGGCAGGAGGAGAAGGGGACAACAGAGGATGAGATGGTTGGATGACATCACCAGCTCAATGGACATGAGTTTGGATAAGCTCCAAAAGTTGGTGATGGACCGGGAGGCCTGGTGTGCTGAAGTCCATGGGGTCACAGAGAGTCAGACATGACTGACTAAACTGAACTGAACCATATAACCATCAATTCCACTCTAAGATATCTTCTCAACAGAAATGAAAACATATATCCACACTAAAAACTGCTCATAAATATTCATACCAATGTTATTTGTAATAGCCAAAAGGTGGAAACAACCCAAATACCCACCAACTGATTTATGGATGAACAAAATTGGGTGTATCCATACAATGCAATCTTATTCAGTAATAAAAAAAAAAAATGAAGTACTGATACACACTATGACATGATCACCCTTGAAGACATTATAAGTGAAAGAAGCCAGTCACAGATGACCATGCATTATATGATCCCACTTATATGAAATGTCCAAAGTAGGAAAATTCATGGAGACAGAAATTAGATTAGTGGTTCCCAGCAGAGAGGGAAGTGGGCAGTAACTATTACTAGGTATAAGATTTCTTTGGGGTGGTAATGAAGATGTTCGGAAGATTGTCTTATGATAGTTGTACAACTCTGTCAATATACCGAAAATCATTGAATTGCATATTTTAAAAGAGTGAACATATAGTGACTTCCCTGGTGATTCAGTGGTTAAGAATCTACCTGCCAATACAGGGGACATAGGTTCAATCCCTGGTGTGGGAAGATTCCACATCCCTTGGTGCAACTAAGCCCCCACACTGCAACTACCAAGCCCCTCCACTGCACCTACCGAGCCCCTCCACTGCAACTACACAGCCCCTCCACTGCAACTACCGAGCCCCTCCACTGCACCTACCAAGCCCCTCCACTGTAAATACCCAGCCCCTCCACTGCACCTACCGAGCCCCTCCACTGCAAATACCGAGCCCCTCCACTGCACCTACCGAGCCCCTCCACTGCACCTACCGAGCCCCTCCACTGCAACTACCCAGCCCCTCCACTGCACCTACCGAGCACTCCACTGCAACTACCGAGCCCCTCCACTACACCTACCCCTGTCTCTTATACACATCTAGATGTGTATAAGAGACAGCAGGAAAGTCGCAACTACCCAGCCCCTCCACCGCAACTACCCAGCCCCTCCACCGCACCTACTGACCCCTCCACTGCAACTACCGAGCCCCTCCACCGCAACTACCGAGCCCCGCCACTGCACCTACCCAGCCCCTCCACTGCACCTACCGAGCCTCTACACTGCACCTACCGAGCCCCTCCACTGCAACTACCCAGCCCCTCCACTGCAACTACGAGCCCCTCCACTGCACCTACCCAGCCCCTCCACTGCAACTATTGAAGCCAACGTGCCCTAGAGCCCATGCTCCACAACAAGAGAAGCCACCTCAGTGAGAAGCCAGGCACTGCAGAGAAGACCCAGCACCGCCAAAAATAAATTAAAAATAAAAAAATTTTTTAATATATCTTTGTAAAAGAAAAAAAAAAGAGTGAACATGCAGTATATAAACTATATCTCAACAAAACTTCTTAAAAAAAAAGCAGAGAAAAGACAAAGTTTCTTTGTAATATGTAGCTTTAAAATGCCGCTTTGGAAAGTCTGAGGACAAGAATGGGTCCAGGTTTGTAGCCTTGCATGTATACAATTTGGGGAACCTTCTTCAGCAAACACAATTTTACAAATGCCAATGTGCTGTGCTATGCTTATCCTCTCAGTCATGGCCGACTCTTTGTGACCCCATGGTCTGTAGCCCACCAGGCTCCTCTATCCATGGGATTTCCCTGGCAAGAATACTGGAGTGGGTTGCCATGCCCTCCTCCAGGGGATCTTCCCAATCCAGGGACTGAACTCAGGTCTCCCGCATTGCAGGCAGATTCTTTACCAGCTGAGTCACCAGGGAAGCCCAAGAATACTGGAGTGGGTAAGCTATCCCTTTTCCAGTGTATCCTCCCCACCCAGGAATCAAACTGGGGTCTCTCTCATTGCAGTCAGCTTCTTTAGCAGCTAAGCTACTAGGAAAGCCCACAAATGCCAATGCATTGTGTGATAATGCGAGGTTAGTTAACAACACAGTGTGTGCCCTACTCTTTGTGACCCCATGGACTATAGTCAACCTGGCTCCTCTGTCCTTGGAATTTTTCAGGCAAGAAGGCTGGAGCAGCGTGCCATTTCCTCCTCCAGGGGGTCTTCCCAACCCAGGGACCTAACCTGTGTCCCTTGTGTCTCCTGCATTGCAGGCAGATTCTTCACCACTGCGCCACCTGGGAAGCCTCCAATGATACAGTACTATAACTTAAAAATGTGTGAAGGGGTAGAGTTCATGTCCGGAGAAGGCAATGGCACCCCACTCAGTACTCTTGCCTGGAAAATCCCGTGGACGGAGGAGCCTGGTAGGCTGCAGTCCATGGGGTCGCTAAGTCCATGGGATTTCCCTGGCAAGAATACTGGAGTGGGTTGCCATGCCCTCCTCCAGGGGATCTTCCCAATCCAGGGACTGAACTCAGGTCTCCCGCATTGCAGGCAGATTCTTTACCAGCTGAGTCACCAGGGAAGCCCAAGAATACTGGAGTGGGTAAGCTATCCCTTTTCCAGTGTATCCTCCCCACCCAGGAATCAAACTGGGGTCTCTCTCATTGCAGTCAGCTTCTTTAGCAGCTAAGCTACTAGGAAAGCCCACAAATGCCAATGCATTGTGTGATAATGCGAGGTTAGTTAACAACACAGTGTGTGCCCTACTCTTTGTGACCCCATGGACTATAGTCAACCTGGCTCCTCTGTCCTTGGAATTTTTCAGGCAAGAAGGCTGGAGCAGCGTGCCATTTCCTCCTCCAGGGGGTCTTCCCAACCCAGGGACCTAACCTGTGTCCCTTGTGTCTCCTGCATTGCAGGCAGATTCTTCACCACTGCGCCACCTGGGAAGCCTCCAATGATACAGTACTATAACTTAAAAATGTGTGAAGGGGTAGAGTTCATGTCCGGAGAAGGCAATGGCACCCCACTCAGTACTCTTGCCTGGAAAATCCCGTGGACGGAGGAGCCTGGTAGGCTGCAGTCCATGGGGTCGCTAAGAGTCGGACACAACTGAGCAACTTCCCTTTCACTTTTCACTTTCATGCATTGGAGAAGGCAACGGCACCCCACTCCAGGATTCTTGCCTGGAGAATCCCAGGGACGGGGGAGCCTGGTGGGCTGCCGTCTATGGGGTCTCACAGAGTCGGACACGACTGAAGCGACTTAGCAGCAGCAGCAGCAGCAGCAGCAGAGTTCATGTCATGTGTTTTATTGTTGTTGTTGTTGTTTACCACAATTTAAAAATGCAAACACAAACTTCAGTGCAAACTGGATAGTTAGGATGAGAAAAGAAATGAAAATTTTAAAATAAATTTTAATAAAAAATTAAAGAGTAAGTGCTGGAAACCATCTAGAACCAATTCACAAAACCACACTTTATTAACTAACTGCCTGTCATCTGTATACAATCCTACTTTCCATCATTGCTGGCTGCATAATCTTTGTTCACGTTTCCATGAGACAATGATGTCAATCAATTTCTACAGGGAGAACAGAAAGCACTCAGTCTTTCCTCTAGCATAATTGATACAAATTGCTTTTTATATACATATCCCAATTTCCCCCTGCTCAAGACAAGTGTCCTGTCTTCCAAGGATATCCTTCTCCAAGATGAGGGGCAGTCTTTATCTTCTCTTTGAACTCAACATCACCCCCGGCACTTGAACTTTCCAACACCAGCCAGGCGAAGCTGGGGAAGATATGCTGAAACGAGCACTCCCATCCTGCCCAGAGAAGTGAAAACAAACTCACTTGTTCTTAGAACACAATTTGACAACAGATAGTAGAGATCCCTCTAAATTCCACCTTTAATTCCTCCTAAGGGAATTACTGCAATGCACAAAAGCAATCTAAATGTCTGATATAAGCAAATAATAAAAACCTTTATCATCTGATCATGTGTGGGTACCTTTTAAAATGGTGATAAAAATAATACAGTAATATGAAAATTATAACACATATAATATTGTATAATTATAATAAGTCATAGGGTGATACAAAATTGTGTACACAGTATGTCTAGAACCAGGCAGGTGGTGCAGTGGTAAAGAATCCACCTGCCAATGCAGAAGACAAGAAGGCTCAGATTCAATCCCTGGGTTGGGAAGATTCCCTGGAGAAGTAAATGGCGACCCTCTCCAGTATTCTTGCCTGGGAAATCCCATGGACAGAGGAACCTGGTGGGCTATAGTCTGGTTTTGTGATGATGGGGTCACAAAGAGTCAGACATGACTGAGCTCAGCATAGAACATGCCTCAAACTAAATTTGGTTTCAATCCTGTGCATAAAGAAAAAGAAAAAAAGATTAGAAGGAAATGCATCAAAATTCTAAAATGATTGTGTTGGGAAGATTTAAGCAAATTTTCCTTAGCTCATATAAACTTCATAGTGAAAAATATGGTTGCCTAATAATCCTCCCCACTCCCTGACTCAGCCCATAGAATTAATGGTCCTAAATACTAGCAAAGCGGCTGGCTCCTTAGAGAGGGCCACTATAATAAATAAATGTAAAGTATGTTTATGAGTTTATTTTTTAAGTGCTTTCAGCAAAATCACTTGTTTACACATAGCAACTTTCTGGGGGGAGGGGGAATCAATGCAGTTAAATACCTTCACCTCTGAAACTGCCCCACACATAATGTATAGCTTTGTCTTGCGACTGGAACCTCCAGTCAGCAAATCCTAGACTCACTATTAGAGAGTCAGTGTAGGTCACACCATCTGCTGTATGCTCTCCAGACTTGAAAATCAGAATAACTCAACAAGAAGCCCACAAAGCTGCCAAGAGCTGTCAGGGGTGTGCGTTATTATAGTAACAATCTGGTGGCAGCAGTGGAGCAAATAGGAGTTTGTTGCTATAATCAGGGCATAGGACTTGCTGGACCAGAACTAATGGAGGGAGGAAGGAGAGGATGAACATGCAAGCAGAGGCTGGCAATGGGTAACTTACAACTTGGATATTCATAAAGAAAATGTCTGCACTTTAGGTGGTGGTCCAGCCATGTTTTAAATACCTCAACATTGCTGTAGAAGAGAATTCCATGTAAGTCCTGTCCACATTGGACTTTACACCATGGGCTTACCATCAGAAATAGTCCTGTGATTTGAAGAAGGTGAGAGACACATGAGCTGATTCCACCAGCTTATGGTAGCCTTCCTGCATCAATGCATACAAACCAGAAGCAGAGCTAAGCCTTGACTGCAGAGCACAGTGGAAAGAGCCCCAGGCTTTGGAATTGGGAAGACTTTCCTGGTAGCTCAGCTGGTGAAGAATCCGCCTGCAATACAGGAGACCTGGGTTTGATCTTTGAGTTGGGAAGATCCCCTGGAGAAAGGAACGGCTACCCACTCCAGTATTCTTGCCTGGAGAATTCCATACACAGAGGAACCTGGAAGGCTACAGTCCATGGGGTCACAAAGAGTAAGACATAACTTTCACTCACTCACTTGGGTTCAAATCCAGGCTTGACCACTTGCTAATTGTGTTACATTGACAGGATGCTTAACCACCTCCAGCCTCAGTTTTAGCCTCGTAAAATTGGAATAAAAATTCCTGCTTTACAGGATTTTTAGAAGAATCAGAAATGCCGTTTGTAAACATAAATGATAACACATGACCCAGCAATTCCACTCACAAATATCTACCCACACAAAGACTGGTATATGAATGTTTATAGGAGTATTACTCAGGATAGCCAAAAAGCTGAAAGAGAGGATCTTGGAGATTGTTTGTATTGTGGAATCACCAAAATAGCAAGCCTCAGATGGCTGGCTTTTGTTCTTTTATGAGAAAGGAAAATAAACTCTGTGTGTTTAAAAAAAAAAAAATTGTCAAAAAGTAGAAACAATCTGTCCATCACCTGTTGAACAATCTGGGTCAGGAAGATCCCCTGGAGAAAGGAATGGCTACCTACTCCAGTATTCTTGCCTGGGAAATCTCATGAACAGAGGAGCCTGGTGGACTACAGTCACAAAGAGTCGGACACGACTGAGCAGGCACACATCTTAAGGCTGTTATTTAAAACAGAAATGCTCTATTTAAAACACCTGCTGCTCCTGCTAAGTCACTTTAGTCATGTCCGACTCTGTGCAACCCCATAGACAGCAGCCCACCAGGCAAAACACCTAGCATAATCCAAAAGTCTACAAGCAATAAAGGCTGGAGAGGGTGTGGAGAAAAGGGAACCCTCTTACACTGTTGGTGGGAATGCAAACTAGTACAGCCATGATGGAGAACAGTGTGGAGATTCCTTAAAAAACTGGAAATAGAACTGCCTTATGACCCACCTATCCCACTGCTGGGCATACACACCGAGGAAACCAGAACTGAAGAAGACACGTGTACCCCAATGTTCATCGCAGCACTGTTTACAATAGCCAGGACACGGAAGCAACCTAGATGTCCATCAGCAGACGAATGGATAAGAAAGCTGTGGTACGTATACACAATGGAGTACTACTCAGCCATTAAAAAGAATACATTTGAATCAGTTCTAATGAGGTGGATGAAACTGAAGCCTATTATACAGAGTGAAGTAAGCCAGAAAGAAAACCACCAATACAGTATACTAACGCATATATATGAAATTTAGAAAGATGGTAACGATAACCCTGTATGCGAGATAGCAAAAGAGACACAGATGTATAGAACAATCTTTTAGACTCTGCGGGAGAGGGAGAGGGTGGAATGATTTTGGAGAATGGCATTGAAACATGTATAATATCATATATGAAATGAATCACCAGCCCAGGTTCGATGCATGATACAGGATGTTTGGGGCTGGTGTACTGGGATGACCCAGAGGGATGGTATGGGGAGGGAGGTGGGAAGGAGGTTCCGGATGGGGAACACATGTTTATCTGTGCCTCATTCACGTTGATGTATGGCAAAAACCA
>SJYX01005656.1:0-14130 GCA_006410675.1 Oreotragus oreotragus | reverse complement strand
GCCAACTTTTTCACTCTCCTCTTTCACTTTCATCAAGAGGCTTTTTAGCTCCTCTTCACTTTCTGCCATAAGGGTGGTGTCATCTGCATATCTGAGGTTACTGAGATTTCTCCCAGCAATCTTGATTCCAGCTTGTGCTTCATCCAGCCCAGCATTTCTTATGATGTACTCTGCATAGAAGTTAAATAAGCAGAGTGACAATATACAGCCTTGACGTACTCCTTTTCCTATTTGGAACCAGTCTGTTGTTCCATGTCCAGTTCTAACTGTTGCTTCCTGACCTGCATACAGATTTCTCAAGAGGCAGGTCAGGTGGTCTGGTATTCCCATCTCTTTCAGAATTTTCCACAGTTTATTGTGATCCACACAGTCAAAGGCTTTGGCATGGTCAATAAAGCAGAAATAGATGTTTTTCTGGAACTCTCTTGCTTTTTTGATGATCCAGTGGATGTTGGCAATTTGATCTCTGGTTCCTCTGCCTTTTCTAAAACCAGCTTGAACATCTGGAATTTCAAGGTTCTCATATTGCTGAAGCCTGGCTTGGAGAATTTTGAGCATCATTTTACTAGTGTGTGAGATGAATGCAATTGTGCGGTAGTTTGAGCATTCTTTGGCATTGCTTTTCTTTGGGATTGGAATGAAAACTGACCTTTTCCAGTCCTGTGGCCACTGTTGAGTTTTCCAAATTTGCTGGCATGTTGAGTGCAGCACTTTCACAGCATCATCTTTCAGGATTTGAAATAGCTCAACTGGAATCCCATCATTTCCACTAGCTTTGTTTGCAGTGATGCTTTCTAAGGTCCACTCAGATCTAGCTTAATCCCTTTTACAGAAGACAGCTCTTCACAATCCTCTCAAGTCCCATCTGAGTCTTTGGATTAAATATCGCCAGCTCTGCCCAACAGTCTCAATTGCCTTCTCAGCACCTGTGTGGTTTCTCAACAACTCCCAAGTGTCATAGACTTGCTATTGGTGCACCCAGGATTTTATTAGCTCTTTTGGCAGCTACAGCTCAGCAGTCTCTCACAGAGCTCATGGTCAACCACCTCCTCTGAGTCTTTTCCATTCATGTTGCTGCTAAACCATGTCCCTCTCATTCTAAATAGAGCAGCTACATTTATGGACCTACTCTCTTTCTGTAATTGCAGGAGAGACTGCTAGCTGTTGGCCAAAATCCATTTCCTCTGTTTCTCAGGCACACAGCTAGGTTACACTTCCCAGACTCCCTTGCAGCTAGGTGTTGTCACATGACTTAGTTGTAGCCAATATATTATGAACACAAGATGTTTAAGAAACAAGTGTGACATCAGAATAACCAAATCATTAATGAAAAAAATGTTTCTGTTTTTAGAGGAACTCTGGCTCACAAATGAGCAAGAAAGACAGAACATCACCACATACAAACCTTTACATAATCATCAATAGTCAAACACCATCTATGGAGTAAACTTGTCCCAAAAATCTGGATCAGAGAAACAAGAGTGGCCCTAAATCCATTACTGTTGAAGCTGAATGATGAGTACTGGGGGTGAACTTTAGTATCTCCCTCCTTTTTTGTATGTTTGAAATATTCTGTAATAAAAAATAAAGTTAAAAAAACATACTCCTCTCCTCCTCCTGGAGGCACACCTAGAGAAGGATGTTAATGAGACCTTCAGGGATGGAAGAAGCCACTGGATGGAAGGAGCCTGTTATCAGCTAACCAGAGACACCCATCTCAGACTGTAATGTGAACAAGAAATAAACATCTGTTGTGTATGTGACATTATAATATTCTAGGTTTACTTGTTTCCACAACCTACTCTACACATATAATACGGATAGAAATACTTTGGTCTTGGTCCATAGCTTAACTAATGTGATCTTTCCAAAATCCTTCTTTTTCTCAAACTGTGTTCCCTTCTTTTGCTATTTGTCCTTTCCAGCATGTAGGCTTTGAAATGAAAATGCCAAGTACAGCATTTCTAAATGTTAGACAATGCCCTGTAGCCACCACTAGACACCTTCTCCAGGGAGACCAAGTCAATAAATCAATATCCTTTGAGTAGTGATTCTGTTATGAAACCATCTCATTACAAACCCCTGACACAATATTCTGTTCTATCCGGTGATTATTATGTACTTGTCAGATGCCTTGTTAAACTCTAACTACGTAATTGACAGTTGAGTCTACTAACTTAGAAAAAAGGAAATAAGATCAGATTTGATTTATTCTTAGTAAATCCACACTAACTCTATTGATCATTTTCAGTTTTAAGTGGTCACAAGTAATTCCCTTAATAATTTATTGTGGAATTTTGTCTGGTTTCAACTGTTAAGCTCACCATTCTATAATTTATGGGGAGAAAAGACACTCCTTTTTGAAAAATCATTTCCTTTTCAAAATCAAAACTATTTTTGTAGGGTTCCAACCTCTAACACTGCTGCTGCTGCTGCTGCTAAGTCGCTTCAGTCGTGTCCGACTCTGTGCAACCCCATAGACGGCAGCCCACCAGGCTCCCCCGTCCCTGGGATTCTCCAGGCAAGAACACTGGAGTGGGTTGCCATTTCCTTCTCCAATGCATGAAGGTGAAAAGAGTAAGTGAAATCGCTGTCGTGTCTGACTCTTAGTGTCCCCGTGGACTGCAGCCTACCAGGCCCCTCCACCCATGGGATTTTCCAGGCAAGAGTCCTGGAATGGGGTGCCATTGCCTTCTCATTGGAGTTCCTCAAATCCACTCCCAGTGGTTGGGTATTCCCACTTGCAGATCCCCTGGAAAATATTTTCTTTCCCTCGATACTTGAAATCATTTAGAGAAATTCAGGCTCTTAACTCTAGTTCCCTTTTTATCAATATGTATTCTACCACTGTTTTTGAGAATCTCTTCTGTAAGAGAGAAGAGATGCAAAATAAGAGTAAAGCCATTCTACTTCATCTGTGTCAATTATGTTCACCATGTGCATCTCTCAGAACAGTTAGTTGTTTCTTCTGGAAAGTAGTGGTAGGTTCCTGTTGCCTTGCATCCTTCCAGCTCCATTCTGTGTCCCAGCTCATTACCCATAGCTTCTTGGGGAATGTGTATAAGAGATACACTGACACTTTCACACTTTTTATCACCAACAAGGGCTGCAGCATAATGTTTGTATCTGACCTCATTCCCCAGGTCCTGGGTGAGCAATGCACCATCAGAGCAATGCCTTCAATGTCAGGCCAGGGCTAGCAGACAGTGTGACATCTATGCTTGTCTCTCACTCCTCAGGCCCTACTAACCCAGCAGCATTAGATCAAAGAGACTAAAAGAATAATGAACAAGAATGACTCACAAAAGAGAGGGTGATGTGTCAGAATTTTACTTGAAATTCTTTCAGTCCTCCCACCTAAATCTCTTCTTCCTAGTATCATGGTGCGTGCACGCTCCTGAGGGTTCCTTTTCAGTTTAAGGTCACACCAAAGAGCTGGACCTGAAGGAGAGACAGTCCTCAAGCATCCCCCGAGCATCGTGGATGACTTTGTAATTGTTGCTTAGTTACTCAGTCGTGTCTGACTGTGACCCCAGGCACAGCAGCACTCCAGGCTTCCCTGTCCTTCACCTTCTCCCAGAGTTTGTTCAAACTCATGCCCATTGAGTCGATGAAGCCATCCAATCATCTCATCCTCTGTATATGACTAACACTATCCTTGAACCCAAGATATCTTGGCCATTCTTGCTCTGCATATCACTAGAGGACCCTTGGCATTTTTGTTTCAAAACAAAACAAAAGGGACTGACATTTTTGCTTCGACTCTCAAATCGCTCTCAACTTTGATATTTCTGACGTCATTGAAAAGGCTGAGAAAGAACTACTTACTTTTCAGAACTCAAAAACTACCCTCCAGGGCACCAAAGGCTCACATCTTGTTCTCAAGATTGCCACCACTGGCGTTTCACCATCTCATCTCTCCTCGGTGTAAGGCCGGACCCGGGGGCCATGATGGGCCGCCCCTTCTCTCTCCCTCCGGCGAGGGAAGTCCCTAACGGAAGGAGCCTCCCAGATCCCGGGGACCAATGACAGCACACGTGACCAGCTAAAGCGGCCCCACCCCAGCCACGTAGAAGGACCTGTCAGCCCGCCACGCCTTGGCCTGGCGAACCCCGGTCCATTAACCGCACCTCTTTTGGCGATCTAGCCTGACCATCCCTCGCAATGAACGTGTATAAACCACCCCCAACACGGTCCCGGCGCGGACTTCCTCGACCTGCCTCGCTGGAGTCCGGGAACCCCGCCCCGTAGCGCTTCGCCGCCATTAAAAAGCCTGTTAGACACTCTTTGGTGTCCTGGTCATCTTTTCCCTAACACTCGGCAGTAGAATATGAAGAACAACCTGCTGCTTCCTGCTCTGGCCTTGGGGAGGACAACCTCCATGCAGACCAGCAAAGCACCTGTTAGACATTCTGCTTCCAGCTGAGCCCCCAACAGGATGTTAAGCCAAATGGTTAACCCTGAATTATGACCAGTATATCTCTGGGCCATTTGGAGAATTTGCGTCTACTTGTTCCATGTAGCCCAGCAGAATCTTTGTCTGAAAACACTTTGACTCCATAATTATTTTATCCTCACTTGGATGGTCCTAAATGACCCTTCCCACCAGCCCTACAGATTTTTGATAAGGGTTATGTTTTATTTGCACTTCCCCAGGGACTCAGTGGTAAAGAACCCATCCTGCAGTCCATGGGGTTGAGAAGAGTTGGACACGACTGAGCAACTTCACTTTCACTATCATGCATTGGAGAAGGAAATGGCAACCCACTCCAGTGTTCTTGCCTGGAGAATCCCAGGGACGGGGGAACCTGGTGGGCTGCCGTCTATGGGGTCGCACAGAGTCGGACACAACTGAAGCGACATAGCATCAGCAACAGCTAATGCAGGAGACATAAGAGACTCGGGTTCAATCCCTAGGTTGGGAAGATCCCCTGGAGAAGGGAATGGCAACCCACTCCAATATTCTTGGAGAATCCCAAGGACAGAGGAGCCTGGTGGCTACAGTCCATAGGGGCGCAAAGAGTCATGCGCAACCGAAGCAATTTAGCATGCACGCACACTGGCCTCAGCTTCTATTTTTTTTTTTTCCAAGCAACCCTTTATTGGGGCTCCTGCAGCAGCAGCAAGGGAGTAAGAACAACAGGGTCCTTTCCTTGTGCCCTGCTCCCCAAGGGGGAGAAAGCTTGTTCCCAAATGGGGTGAGGCTAGGGATGTGCCCATGGGTTGGGCCAAAGTGTGGTTTAGACATTTTGCTACCGCTTAGCTGGTATTGTGTGCAGGGGGCATGCTCAGTACACTGCATTTGCTCCCAACACTCTTGTTTTTTCTCTAGGCTCCTACTTTTTGGTCTCTTTGTATCTTTTGGGTCCAGAACTTGCCCCAGCTGCACTGTGTGCACACAGTCATTTTTAGTCCCTCACAGTGTCTTTGTGTTTTATTGCTCTAGGAGAGGCATGACGGAGTGCAAGCATTGCCGTACTGCAGCAAGAGTGAAGCTGGGGAATGACCCAACTTCACTCTTAACAAGTCTGTTTCCTTAAATAAGAGCTGGCTCTCTTTGTATAGCCATAGTTTCTAACATTCCAGAATAAAATGCTATTGCTCACTCATGAGCTTGTACAATGAGATCATTCAGATAATTCAATAGACAACAAGGCGGTGGACAAGATCCACTTATTTGTCCAGCAAGACCTTCGAGGGTGCCACCAGTGAAATAAGACTTCCTAGACTGAAGTCTGACCCTGTTACTTCTGACTCTTGAACCTCAGTTTCCCTATCTGTAAAATGTGTCCACAAATTGCACTTCCACCTAAAGCTGATGTGGGATTAAATGATATAACCCACATCAGTACTTAGCACAATGCCTGGCACATCAGAAGCGCTCTGTGAACATCACTATCATTATGAATTCAAGGGGATTTGAAGACTGTCCACTGGCTCATAGGAGATATGAATCCAGACTTCATTGGAATGGTCAACATCAGTCTTAAATTTAGAATAAATGACTTCACAGGCTTTGTCCCTCCCATTATTTCCTGCAATCGGCCAAACCTAGCTCAGAACTAAAAGCAGCTATCATCCGAAGCAAGGAAATGAAACTTTTAGCAAAAAAAAAAAAAAGCAAATTCAATGAAATCTTAGAAAATAAGTCTTCTGGGTCTCTCATTTACACTTTATCTTGTAAATTCCTGGAAATTGTAGATTCACAACTTTTTAATCAGAATTTAATTAGCACCTTGCACACAATAAGCACTCAGTGATTGGGAATATATATGAAAAAATTATGTCGCCAGTCACCCAGGTACCGGGGAAACCCAATCCTCATTCTTATTCATTAAAGGCCAATTCTCCAAGGACTTGTCTGAGAGCCATTGGCAGAGAGATTCCTCAGAGCTTTAATTAAAGAGCCCCTTCCCTTCCTATCCACTACTTCTCACTCTCCCTTCCCTCCTCATATTCAGTTTCCATCTTCTCTGAGAGATTCCAGTCTTGGAAAATAGAGAATTGCTTTTTAACAAGAATAATCTAGGGACTTCCCTGGTGGTCCAGTGGATGGGAATTCACCTGTCAATGCAGGGGACACAGGTTCAGTCCCTGGTCTGCAAAGATTCCACATGCCTCGGGGCAACTGAGCCAACGGGCCACAATTACTGAGCCTGTGTGCTGCACATTCTGAAGCCTAGAGCCCATACTCCACAATAGGAGACGCCACCACAACAAGAAGCCCTCGCGCTGCAGCCAAGAGCAGCTCCCGCTCACCACAACGAGAGAAAGCCCATGCACAGCAACCAAAAATAAAGCAAACAAATAAATATTTTTTTTAAAAAAGGATAATCTAGAGAAATGACTGGATGTGGTTTTATCTCTACAGGAGCATGCTAAGAATATGTACTTTGGGGATAATTATTTTTACCCATCCTACATCAGGATGTGGCCTGTAGACCTCACACCAGGCATTGTTCTTACAAGCTGAGATCACAATCTTCTGCTGACAATCTCATAAAGATTTCATTCCAAACAAGCTCTAGTCGTACCCAATAAGTTTACCGAGTTGCTCTCCTACCAAGGAAAGCACCCTCTCCAAACATATTGAGAAAGAGAAACCAAAGCCTTTTCAGTTTATGCTTATAAATATAATATTAGAAAAATCTCACATCCCCAAATCCTGGAAACCTGTGGCTGCTGTTAGACAATTCAGCCACATCAATGGAAGTCTGGCATGTCAGAAGCTCAAGGGCATTCTGTTATTCAGTGTGGCTTCTTAAACAGCAAAGTCTTACTTACTGATAGATAGCGAATCAACAGCAAATTAAAAGAGGTTAAGTTCAGTAGCAAATGGTGCATCCAATTATTTCAGAGCAGTAAATAAGGATAGGGAATGTCAAGGCTCCCCAAACATTCAGAATTGAACTGTGAAATCTAAACAGATATTTGAATGTTGCCTTAGAGAGAGACAATCTGCTGGAAGAAGGAAAGCAAGTGAAATATGGGTCTAATAGACAAATATCTGCCCTAGAATGAATGGACTTGCCACTCCTGAGGAGTGACAAGATCAGAAGACACAAGACCATTTGCTTTGCTTTGCAGAAATAGAGGCACAGACGTAGAGAACAGACTTAAGGACACTAAGAGGGGATACACGGGGCAGGACGGATCGGGAGATGGGGACCAACATACACTCAGTCCAGTCCAGTCCAGTCGCTCAGTCGTGTCCGACTCTCTGCAATCCCATGAATCGCAGCACGCCAGGCCTCCCTGTCCATTACCAATACCACATATAAAATCCATAACTAATGAAAACAGGCTGTATAGCCCAGGGAATTCTACTCAACACTCTGTGGTGCCCTAAATGGGAAGGAAATCCAGAAACGAGGTAATAAGTGTAGACGTGTGGTTGATTTGCTTTGCTGTATAGCAGAAACTATATGACATTTTGCCAACAAAGGTCCGTCTAGTCAAGGCTATGGTTTTTCCAGTTGTCACGTATGGATGTGATAGTTGAACTATAAAGAAAGCCGAGCACCAAAGAATTGATGCTTTTGAACTGTGGTGTTGGAGAAGACTCTTGAGAGTCCCTTGGACTGCGAGGAGATCCAACCAGTCCATCCTAAAGGGAATTAGTCCTGAATATTCACTGGAAGGACCGATGCTGAGCTGAAGCTCCAATACTTTGGCCATCTGATGCAAAAAGCTGACTCATTGGAAAAGATCCTGATGCTGGGAAAGATTCAGAGCCAAAGGAGAAGAGGGCAGCAGAGGATGAGATGGTTGATGGCATCACCGATTCACTGGACATGAACTTGGGTAAATTCTGGGAGCTAGTGAGGGTCAATGAATCCTGGCATGCTGCAGTCCATGGGTCTCAAAGAGTCAGATACGACTGATTGACTGAATAACCATGTATGTTTGTATCTATTATCTACGTATAGTGCAATATACCCTACGTGATGCAGTTCTACAGCCTAGACATGCATCCAGGTACTACTCTAGATTCCTAAAACCCTTTGTGTCTTGTTATTTTTATCATTTTACTTAGCTCATTGTCAACATCTACTGTAAACACACCTGTGAAATCCTCCCTGCACATGTCACAGTGACTGGTACCCAACTAGAGATGACTAAGGACTTCCTGAACTGGATCCTATCCTAGTGGGTGTCATGTGTTTTGCATTCTGAAACTATTGAACAGTCATCCTTGGTAAAAGAGAAAAATGATATTGCAGGGTAATGAGGGCAAAGAGTGGCATATTTAGCAAAACACATTTGAAAGTTGAGAAATAATGAGAGATGCCTAAAGCACTAGTCTGGACATGAAACATTTAGACAGTAGCATCTCAAACCCTGCTCTCTTACAACATCTGAAGCATTATTTTGCCTACTGGCATCTCCTGCTATAAGATTATAAAGCAAATCATGATTAGGCATTCTTCAAAAGTTTGACACAGAAAAGCTGACTAATAAGGACAGATCATATTTAATTAAGAATGGCTCTGGACTGGCCTCTTGGAGTTGGTGCACAAATCAAGTGGTGACCGTTGCCATCCTGTTGCTGCACTTAGCTCGCTGAGCTGCTGTGACCTGCCATTGTCTGACTACCTGTCTGTTATTGCTCTGAGCCCAGGCATTCCTGGAGGGCAGGGACACCTGGCAAAGTACTGAGCACGTGGCTGGCATTCAGTGAATATCCATTCTGTGATGCTTTATACTCACAGGACTTCTGACACCAAATAAATGGGCTTTCTCTTTTTTCACAATATGATACAACTTAATGTCATCAATCTGCTTTTTAACATGAAATGGTCATATAATTTTTTTTCTTCCATTGTGTAATTACACATTCGATTTCTCATTGATCCAAGATTTAGAAGAGGGAGTTTCAGTTTCCAAGTGCTTGCATTTTTGTATTGTTTTGTGTGATTATAGTTTACACTTGGCTATCTATTGTTGGGTTTATGTAGTAAAAGCTCTGGGGTCAGCTGGAATGTGGGATTTGAGTTCCCTGAATATACCAGCTATTAGTATAAAGTCATGACTTTCTCACAACTACAACTCCCTCCTCGGGCTCACTAATTTTCTAGAATGGCTCACAGAACTCACACAAGGCCTTTCCTTACTAGTGAAAGTGAAAGTGCTAGTCGTGTCCAGCTCTTTGTGATTCCATGGACTGTAGCCCACCAGGCTCCTCTGTCCATGGGATTCTCCAGGCAAGAATACTGGAGTGGGTAGCCATTTCCTTCTCCAGGGGATCTTCTCAACCCACGGATGGAACCCGGGTCTCCTGGATTGTAGGCAGATTCTTTATCATCTGAGCCACCAGGGGAGTTTACTATTACTGGTTTATTATGAAGGCTACAACCCAGAAACAACCAAATCCTATAGAAGAGATGCAGAGAGCAAGGTATGGTGGCAGGGGAGCTTCCATGGTATCTCTGGGTGCATTATCCTTTCAGGACCTCAAAGTGTTCACCAATCCAGAAGCCCTCCCCCCACCAAGTCCCACAGCTTAGGGGGTTTTAAAGAGGCTCCATTACCTGGACACAATCAATGAAATCATTCCCTGTTGGAGACTGACTCAATCTCAAGCCCCTCTCCCAAGAGGTCAAAGGTTGGGATGAAAGTTTCAGAATTTTAAAGGGAACCGTCCTACACTATTGGTGGGAATGTAAATTGGTATGACTACTATGGAGAACCCTGTGGAGGTTCCTTAAAAATCTAAAAACAGAGCTACCATGTGATCCAGCAATCCCATTCCCAAGTATATATCCAGAGAAAACCATAATCCTAAAGGATCCGTGCACCCTAATGTTCATTGCAGTGCTATTTACAATAGCCAAGACATGGAGACTACCTAAATGTTCACAGAGGAATGGGTAAAAAAAGACGTGGTACACAGTGGCATATTAATCAGACGCAGAAAATGAAACAGTGCCACTTGCAGCAACAGGGATGGACCTAGAGATTATCATCCTGAGTGAAGGAAGTCAGACAAGAACACGTATCCTACGATACCTCTCGTGTGGAATCTAATTTGTAAAAAGATATCGATGAACTTACCTACAAAGCAGGGGCAGACTTGCAGATGTCGAAAATAAACTTACAGTTACCAAAAGGAAACATGGAGGTGGGGAAGCAAATAGGGATGTTCATCCCAAACGTGAACGCACACACACTCCTGCACATGAGACAGATGACTGGCGGGAACCGCTGTGCAGCACAGGGAGCTCCACCCGATGCTCTGTGATTATCTGTATGAGAAAAGAACCCAAAAAGAATGAATATTTGTATAATTGAGTCACTTTCCTATACACCTGAAATTAACACAACATTATAAATAGACCATACTCCAATAGTTTTTTTTTTAAGTTCCAAATTTCTAATCACGTCTTGGTCTTTCCGGAGACCAGCCCTCATCCTGACACCGTCTAAGGGCCTCCACCACCGGTCATCTCATCAGCATACAGACGATCCTCTTCCCACTCTGGAGATTACAAGGTTTTAGAAGCTCTTGTGTCCAGATTCAAGGACTATAATCCAGGACCAAAACTAAAACAGACAATGCTCCTATCAGACTTCCATGGTGGTCTGGTGGTTCAGACTCTGAGCTGCCAATGCAGGAGGTATGGGTTCAGTCCCTGGTTGGGGAACTAAGATCCCACATGCTTCCCAGTGCAGCTGAAAGATTAAAAAATAAGATAAACCCATCCCCATTAAAAAAAAAAAAAAACTCTTTTAAAAAAATGCTCCTATCACTCCTACCATTCGGGAAATCAAAAGGTTTTAAGAGCTCTGCGCCAGGAACCAGCGACAAAAAACAAATAATATTTATTATTATATCATAATATCAGATTTGAGGATGTCACCAGTTTCCCCAAGCTCCAGGTAATCATTCTCTGTACAGACAGGATACTGCAAGGGTAAAAAGCAAGAACTCAGCCTCTGAATGCCTAGTTTCCTGATCCATAAAATAGGAATAAAAGAGCACCTAATTCATCGCATTTCTGATATTTAAATTATGTGCACAGCTTATGGAATCCTGCCTGGCACAGATGGCCATTAAATGCTTTTTCTATTATTGTGACAATATGAGACCATCTTTTCACTGTGAAACTTTGAACAGCCCAGAACCCAGAAGCTTATTTAATAAAATGTTAAGTGGGAAAAAAGCAGGTTACAGAAGAGTATATATGGAATGATCCCATTTATGTAAGAAAAAAAAAAAAGTGTCGATACACTGAGGGCATCTAGAACACGGCTTCCAGGAAGGACGGGAGAAAGAACAGGAGAGGAGAAAGGTGAGAGGAAAAACGAGAGTAGGGAACAAAGTCGAATAGTCACTGCTTGGCTCACTTTGCTACTGTGTTGTTTGAATCGTTTCAGTGGGAATATAATCACACCCCATTTATCGATTTAAAAATAATACTTAGGGACTTGCCTAGTCGTCCTGTGGCTAAGACTCCACACCCCCAATGCAAGGGGCCCAGGTTCAATCCCTCATCAGGGAGCTAGATCCCACATGTCGCAACTAAGACCCCGTGCAGCCAAATAAATAAATATATTTATAAATAGATAAAATAATAATCAGGCAAGAAATTTCACAAATTGACCCTAAGATATCATGCTCAGCAGGGATGTGCTGCTCAAAACTCCTGAACGTATCAGCATCCAACCATTGGACCAAACATCCAACATGACTGCTGCATGGTGAGTCTCATCTCACCCAGAGCTTCTCACCCTCAGCACATCAACCTTTGGGGCCAGCTCATCCTTTGTTGTGGGGACTGTCCTGTGCACTGTACGGCACCTGGCAGTACCCTGGCCTCTACCCTTTAGATGCCGATGGGACCTCCCTGCTTTTGACAAACATCCCCAGATGTTGCCAAATGTCCCATAGGGGAAGAAATCACCCTGATGGAGAACTACTGTTTGCCCATTTTATGAAAATGAGCCAGTGCTTGCCACCTTTTTTTTTTTTTTTTTTTATATAAGGGACTGTCAGCTTTACAGGTCTTGCTATAAGGCAAAGCCAACAGAAATCTGGGGCCAGGAGAAAAGCAGTGAATGCATGAAGCTGGACTGTGGTTCCTTCCTAGTATACAGAGGACAGCCTAAGGAACATTATCCATTCCCCCAGTAAATACTGTCTCTCCTAACACTGTAAAGGGCTTCCCTAGTAACTCAGATGGTAAAGAATCCCTCTGCAATGTGGGAAACCTGGGTCAAGAGATGCCCTAGAGAGGGAAATGGTAACCCACTCCAGTACTCTTGCCTGGAGAATTCCATGGACAGAGAAGCCTAGCGGGCTACAGTCCATGGGGGTCACAAGAGTCAGACCTGACTTAGTAACTACACCACCACCACCCAAGACTGTAAAACATTTGGTTTGCAAAATAACCCTTCCCTACACCTGCTTCTGCTCCCCTCTAGTCTCAGGAGAAAATGTCACCTCCTTCCCCTGGGCCCAGTGCAATGATGACGGCAGTCTACACTTATATCATCTGTTCTGCCAGAAAACGACGTGAAGAGTGAAACCACGCTTTCGTGGAAATTTTGAGAAACCATCAAAAATCAGGAGCAGCAAAAGATCTCGTCTTTGGGAAAGGTTTGCAGAACTGGAAGGGCTAAACTGAGAAATTCCTACATTTGAGAAGTCAGATTATTCATTCTGTTTTGGCCTCTCCTCTCTCTTCCTCTCACTCCCCCTCCCTCTCCCTCACTAAGGGGAAGTGAGCTAAGGTGGGGACTCCAGGAAGGAAGCAATAGAAAATTCCAGAGGCAAGAACTCTGACCCAAGATGTGGTCCCTGCAGAGGAGAGACTGACCTGCGGGTGGAAGCTGTCCTAGACTTGGAAACTAAGCCGAAGAGGAACTGTTTTGCTCTCTTTACACCTGTGCAGTTTGAATCTTTTGCAGAAGGAATACAGGCATGTCTCACTTATAGATTTTTTCTAAAATACTAAGACAAATAAATTACAAATCTGACCCCAAAATATCATGCTAACTAGGGCCGCCTGACTTTGAACTCTCCCAAGTTCAGGTCTTCTAGGTGTGACCTTGGGCAGAGTTCTTAGGTTCCCAGGGTCTCAGTTTCCTCATTTATGAAATGGAGGTGATGGCTCTACCTGCTCTATTGACCTATCGGGTTGTTCCCAGAAGCTGCAGAGACAGTGTTGGTACTGGCAAGATACACTGCAGGGAAATAAACAAGCTGTCTGGCCCTGGCCCCAGGACTCATTCCCTCTAATTATCACAGGTCTAAGAACCCCTAAGGGATGGGAACAGTAGAAGAAACAGCAGACTGTTGAAACAGTAGCTAAGATTTCACAGATGAAACATTGTGTCTCCAACATGACAGTCTATTTCCAACTCCACTACTTTCAGATACAGCATCAGTTCAGTTCAGTTGCTCAGTCGTGTCCAACTCTTTGCGACCCCATGAATCACAGCACGCCAGGCCTCCCTGTCCATCACCATCTCCCAGAGTTCACTCAGACTCGCATCCATCGAGTCAGTGATGCCATCCAGCCATCTCATCCTCGGTCTTCCCTTCTTCTCCTGCTCCCAAACCCTCCCAGCATCAAAGTCTTTTCCAAAGATACAGCGTGGTAACCATCAATGTCAGAATGGGAAGCA
>SJYX01005655.1:107693-131325 GCA_006410675.1 Oreotragus oreotragus | reverse complement strand
GGTCGGCGGGGCGGGGGGCTGGTTCTGGGGGAGAGCGGGTGACTGTCCTGTTGTAAATCACTGTAACTGGTGTGTTAAGTCCTTGGTGTTGCTCTGTGAGTGGACATCGCCACCTGGTGCTCATGAGGTTTATGTGCGGAATAAACGGCAAACAACAACCGCAAACTGTCCCCAGCCTGCTTTCCGTCCATCGCCTCCCCAGGTCCGTGAGCAACCGCAAGTCCTTCCGCTGACCGGGAGAGTCCCTGTTTCTACTCTCCTTTGCATCGTCTTTACCCACACATTTGACCAAGTAACCTACTTTGACTTCTTGTTCCTCCAAAGAAACAGACGACCTGGCAGGGGAAACAAGTGAAACAGTAGGGGAAAGACCATCTTAAAAACCATGAGTGTTCCCTTCGCTTGGCCACAATATCGGGTATGTTTCAATAGCTTACAGGCTGTGTTTTTCAGCTGTGCTCAACTGCTAAGTGGCGTCCAACTCTTCGACCCCAGGGACTGTCGCCCACCAGGCTCCTCTGTCCGTGAGATTTCACAGGCAAGAATACTGGAGTGGGTGGCCATTTCCTCCTCCAGTTTTTCAAATCCAGATTCGAATGAGAACACAAAGATAAAATGCAATTGCAAAGGGGCTTTTGTCACCCAAATGTGTCCTTGTTTCTGACAGTACATGGAATGTTGTTTTCTTGGAAGTCTGAATCAGTGTTTCCACAGACTCCAGTCTGAGCTAGCCAGTCAAGAAAGCAGGACTCAGAGAGTAGAACCTATGTAACCTCTGTCAGGGTTTGGATTTTGTAAAGTGACTTGATGAATGTAAACCTCAGGCTGTCTCATTCTGATTTCCTGTGGATGAAGAGAGAACACATTCTTCAAGTACACATTTTAGTACATATTTATGTGCAACGTTGTTAGAAGTATAAGTTGACGAAGAACTTTTAATTTCAGTGGGCTGTTAGTACATTAAAAGTCTCAGAGGTTAAAGGTATACTTTGTTTATCCCACTCAGTAATCTTTAAGAACTCACAGGGAAGTCAGTATCAGCAGGAAAGTGGTTAGCTTGGCTGAAACATACCCACAAAACCCCCAGAGGTAAGGGAAGGCATTTTAACGCTTAAGAAGCCGGGTTTAGTACAGAGGTTGTACACATCTCTGGTTGCGAGAACAGCTCCAGTTCTGGGAGTCTCTCCTCCGTATCATAGTGGGAGTGACTATGATCTCCCTCTTGGCTTCCCATGATCTGGGACAGTTCAAGCTCCCAGAAGAAGGACCTGGTAGAAGCCAAGCTTGTGACTGCGGGTGTTAAATGAGGACAGGACAAATTATCCTTCATAGCGGATAACTCACCCATGACATCCAATTTGGCGAAGAAATACATAGCTTTAAAAATATGGTGCAGATTATTAACAGAGTCACCCTAATAATTACAATTAGGTGAGAGCATTATTAAGGTTAGGCCAAGCATCAAATTCCAGGTGACAATCATGCATCCTGTGAGGTGTCCCAGGGGAGTCAGCGTGGGACTGAAATAAACGTGCCACAAATAATGCTGGGTGTCTTTTTTTGTTTCATTTGAGAACATTTATTTGACACATCAACCTCCTTTCTGCTGGAGAAAAGAAAAGAATGGGGTACACAATTGGGTTTTTTTCTATCTTGTTCAGATTTGGGGGATGAAGTGATAATTAGATGTGGATTTACTTTGATTTCTTGCATCTTTCTTGTCTTCTACCCCCAGAAAAATTTTGGAATGTGAGGTGTGTGTACGTGTGCATTGAGATGGGTGTGTGCATGTGATGGGAGAATAGAAAGGGGGGATGGTCATCTATGGACGAGGGGAGGATGGTACCTGGGTAACAGAACATGAGAGGGTCGTGCTTGATCTAGCCAAACCTGCAGCTCTTTTCTTTGCCCCACTTAGGATAAGCTGAGAGGACGAAACCAGGCAGCTGGTTGTGAGTAAGAATTCCAGTTCCCCAAGAGCACCAGAATCTTTTCTAGCTTTCACCCTTTCTTCACTCACTGCTGGTCTCCAAACCACTCCTTCTCCCTTGACCTCCTAGGAGAAGTTTAAATGTTAAAGTATTCTCTGAGGACTTTATGACTTTACACCAGTCTGAAGTCCAAGAGTGGCCTGGTCTCAGTAAGTCTTAATTGTGGGAGCTTGAAAAGAGTGGGCTTGGTCTAGGCACCATCTCCTGGTTCAGAGGATGCTGAGATGGTCCAGAGGAGATGACATAGTCATCAGTACCTCAAAAATGAAATGCGATAGCCAAGCGGGACCTCCTGTGTCTTCCGGGGGCTCTTCTGGGAGTGTGAAATCCAGACAGCTTTCAAAAAACACAAAATAGTGGGAGGGTAACATTTAAAGGCATCTTTAGAGCTCATGAATTGGAAACCATGGCTGACCTCACATGAAATGCATCTTCAAATCCAAATATGAACATTCTCTCTTGTCCTTATACATAAGCTTTCAGGTGAAGAAAATGGCACACATTGAGAAGAGACAACCCCCTCAAGTTTTAGGATGACTTTTTGCTTAAAAAGTCACAACTGCCCTCCCATCCCTCTCCCAACCTTGTCCATGTGGCTCTGTTTACTTCCTGGCCCAGAGGCCCAGAAAGCCACGGTCCCACAGGGACTTCTGCTGCACTTGACCCAGCAGTACTTAGAAGGGCAGAAGTGGAGAGAAAAAGAGATGAAAGCCATGCTTGAAGGCCTGACCGTGGAGGAGAGAAGCGGTGTCCTGGGAGAGTCTAAGCAGGGCTCTGTGCCTGCTCTTGGTCAAGGGCATCTCCATTCACGGCAGTGCCTGCAGCCAAACTCTGCTTCTCATCCTGGAGGGCCTGGTATCCCTTTTTCCTGGACTTCCTGGCACCACAGATGGCCAGGGAGATGACCCCTGCCAGGGCGACGGTCACCCCCAGGGTGAGCCCCACGGCTGCTCCTCTGGACAGACCCTCGCCATCTCCGTGGATAGCTCTCATGGCCCTGCGAAGCTCCAGGGGCTCCCCCAGCCTCCACTGGTGGGTCTGGGGGTCTTTAATCCAGGAGCTGGCCGTCTCGGGGTTAGTCACCAGGACGGTGTTGGTGGGCGCCTGACTCATGAGGGGTGGTCGGGTGTAAGGAGGGAGCCTGACAGGAGGCAGAGACCCTCCTGTAAAAAGCCCAGCTTTGACACAGTAAGACACTTGGCACCCATCGCTGATGAGGGCTAGGTGTTGGCTGAAGCCCCCGGGACACTTTTTTAGAGCAGGTGCCCCCAGATCTTTGGATGCAGCAGAATCCACCAAGGGGTTCCCCGCCGCACAGCTAAAGAACCCACCAAAGGGGACGGAAAATCTATACCCCAACTCATAGTCCTGAGAGGCACATACCTTAAGGTTTTCAAAAAGTCTCAGTTGAAAATAGCCAGCTGGGCACGACTGGGCATTGGTCAGAGGATTTATGCTCTTACCACTGAAGAGCCCACCAAAAAGGAGCCCTGAGTTTTCAGATACTTGGCCACTGGCTGCACACCAAAAAGCCCTGAATTCAGCCCTGGCTACTCGAAACACGTCTTCACACACGGTCTTGCAGAAGATGTAGAGGGCACACTTGCGTGAGCACTCCAGGTGGTTGTACCCCTCCTCGTGGGTCTGGGCGAGCAGCTGGACTGGGGAGTAACCAGAGGGGCAGGACGCGCTGCCAGTCAGCGGATTCTTCTGCTCCAGGTTCTGGCAGAGTTGGACAACCTCATTCCCCAAGAACTGGGTGCATTCCTGGTAAACTCCCCCGAAGGAGAAATTGGTCATCTTCCCCTCGCAAGAACCGTCGTCAGTGTTGGCTTGGAAGTTGAAGTTGGGCGAGCTGAGATCCGTGCAGCCGGGGTAGGTGTTGACCGCATAATACCTGCGCACGGCCGCTTCCACCGTCTTCGACAGCTTTCTCACCAGGGGCCCCGGCAGGTCAGGCAGTCGTCCGGGGTTGATGAAGAAATGCAGAGGCAGGCCAGCTCGGTCCATGGCCACCAGGTGGCCGGTGACACCCTGCTGCCAGGCCTGGAGGGTGATGCCTGGGTAAAACGGAAGTCCTCCGATGCTCTGAACTCTGGAGTTGGTTCGGTTGGAGACGTAGCTCTTGGTGAAGGCATTCTGCGAGGTGTAGTTCTCCTCGAATTTGAAGTTCACGATGTTCAGGAAGGTGATTCCGGCGGACGCGGTCACGGCAGTGCGGCTGTCCCGGCTGTCCTGCAGGAAGGATGACCTGATGTGGTCCTCCTGAATGAGCGCGGCCCCTGCATCCACACTGTGGACGACATGGGTGCCGTAGTTGAGGACCAGGAGTTCTGCCAAGTAGGTGGCCATCCGGGTCTGGTTGTTCTCCAGTTGCTCCGAGATGTCCATGAGCGCCTTCCTAAACCCCCCGCTTAGCTCTGCATCTGGGTTGATTTTGACTGTGTAGACCAGGTTTCTTACCTGAACCTGGGTAGTTACAGCTTGGTCCTTCACCTGAAGGGTCTTTATCCTCTGGAACTCAGGGGAGAACTTGCCGTTGACTTTGGAAAAAAGAGAGAGCTCCATGTTGATGGAGTTGGAGGTGCTGCTCTGGTAGCTCACCCAGGACTCCAGGATTTTGGAGTTCATCTCCAGGTTGCTCTGCTCCTGGGGGATGGTGAAGGTCTCGTCGGGGACGATGAACCGCCCGTCTGCCGTGGTCCTGCAGTGGCTGTAAGCCAGCTCCATCACCCGTCCCATGTCCACGTTCCGCAGGTTATCCCAGCCGCCTCCGGGTAAGACGGGCAGAACGGGCAATTTTAAGGCATTCTTGCAATTTTGAAGCCCAGCCTCACTGGTCGCTCCCCGAGATGTGTCCGTTTTAGCCCATGTTGCCACCGCCCAGATTAGAAAGGCACCCCCGAAGCTGTTCATGGCTGACAGCCCCGGCCTGACCCACCAGTCCTGAGCTGCGGCCAGCGGGCTTGGGGCAGACTGAACTGATGGGAAAGAAAGCTGTTGCTGAAACAAAAAGTTCAGCAGTTCTCCTAAAGCCACCAGTTCCTCTTTGGGCTAGTCTAACCTCGAAATGGGGAAATGAGAGTCGATTCAAACACTAAGGTCCATCAGGACTTTGAAAAAATTGTGTGGCACTAGATAGAAAACCCAGCCCTGTATCCTTAACAGTCAGCTGCCCCCTGACCTCCCCCAGTGCCCAGCTGGTTACTCTGCACAGCAGTGGGCACTCAGAAAAAATACAACCACACACCTTACCGTTACCCCCATGAGAGCGTTCCAGCTTTGAAAGAAAGCTTTGGTTTCACTTTTGTTCACCTCCTGATGGTTTTGCTTTCCCCTAGCGACTCTGCTGGGACACTATCACTATCCTTTTCCTCTGTGTATAGTTGGCAATAACTTGGTACCTGCTCTTATAATTTTAATTTTTTCATTCCATGGTTAAGTGCATGTAACTTAGACAGATGTGTAAAAGTGAATGCGGTCTTCACCACTCAGGTCTTTAAAGCAGCAATTCATTTGTTGTGTCATGAAGAGAAGATAACTTCATGAATTTGCCTTTGTGTACTAATGCTAAGTCTATTAAACCTCTTCATTTAAAGCAGTCTTTTCAGGCCCATTTTCCTAAAACCAGGCTTGATCGGAGCCGAGTTCTGTTGGTTCTTTGCGACAGCTAGCACACTGACTGGGAGCTGGGGAATCCAGATGAGTCAATGGGAACTCCCAGTTGCACCCTGTGTCACTCTGATGGCTCCCAACTGCACCCTTATACTGTGAACCAGACGCAGGACTGAGGCTGCGAAAGCCCTGTTTCAATTCACAGGCCTCCTGTCTGCATTCTGGAAAGGCAATTTCAAGGAACTGAATCACCACAGGATTGTCCCTGATGCAGCTGACAGGTGTTTTCAGAAATAATGAGACCAGTTGCCTAGCTTTACAGGCGGAGCGTCACTAGTTGCTATTAAAGCCTTGACGCAATCTAGAAAAAATGATACAGATGGATCTGTTTGCTTAGAGAACAGACATAGTGAACAAATGCATGGGCACCGAAGAGGGAAAATGGGGTGGGGTGAACGGGGCATCTGGGACTCGCACGTGCGTGTATCAAGTAGCTCAAGAGCACAGGGACCAAGAGAAGATACATGCAGGCCGTTTGCAGGACATACATCAAGCCAACCTTAGAAATGTGCTCCAATATACACCCGATGAAGACGAATACTGCTTGATTTCAGTCATGCGAGGGACCTAGAACAGTCAAATTCACAGTCAGAAAGTACATTGGTAGCTGCCAGCGGGGTGGGAAGTCAGTCTTTACCAGGGACAGAGCTTCAGTTTAGGAGGGTGAAACATTTCAGAAATGGATGGTGGTGAGATTGCACAGCAACGCGAACGCATTCAGTGCCACTGAACTGCACAGGGAACACGGTTAAAGTAGTACTTTAAAAGCTTTGTGTTCTGTGACTTTCATCGTGGTGGCTCAGATGGTAAAGAATCTGCCTGCGGTGCAGGAGACCTGGCTTCAGTCCTCGGACTGGGAAGATCCCTTGGAGAAGGGAATGGCTAACCCACTCCAGTGTTCTTGCCTAGAGAATTCCATGGACAGAGGATACAGTCCACGCAGTGGCCAAGAGTCAGACATGACCGAGCAACTAACACTTTGCCACAATTAAAAAAAAAAAAAGAAAAGCCTGATTTGCGTGGACATGTGATACCGCAATCCTACTCCTAGGCATATATCTGGAGAAAATTCTAATCCAAATAATACATGCGCCTCAGTGTTCATAGCAGCACTATTTACAATAGCCAAGACATGGAAGGAACAAGTGCCCCTCGACAGACGAAAGGATAAAATACACGGATTTTGCGCATGCTCAGTCGCTCAGTCATGTCTGACTCTTTGCAGCTGCGTGGACTGTGGCCTGTCAGGCTCCCCTGTCCACGGGATTTTTCAGACGAGAATAGTGGAGCGGGTTGCCATTTCCTCCTCCAGCAGATCTTCCCAATCCAGGGATCGAACTCACATCTCGTGCATTGGCAGGTGGATTCTTTACCACTGAGCCGCCTGGGAAACCCATACAGATTTACATGTGATGGAGTGCTGTGTTTAATGGAGTACTGTGTTTAATGGAGTACTGTGTTTAATGGAGTACTGTGTTTAATGGAGTACTGCGTTTAATGGAGTACTGTGTTTAATGGAGTACTGTGTTTTAGTTGCTCAGTTGTGTCTGACTCTTTGCGACCCCATGGACTGTAGCACCAGGCTCCCCCATCCCTGGGATTCTCCAGGCAAGAACACTGGAGTGGGTTGCCATTTCCTTCTCCATATTTCCTGCTGCTGCTGCTGTTGCTAAATCACTTCAGTCATGTCCGACTCTGTGTGACCCCATAGACAGCAGCCCACCAGGCTCCCCCATCCCTGGGATTTTCCAGACAAGAACACTGGAGTGGGTTGCCATTTCCTTCTCCATATTTCCTAGTCATAAAAAAAATGAAATAATGCCATTTTGCAACAACACTGATGGACCTAGAGATTATCATAGGAAGTGAAGTAAGTCAGACAGAGACGAAAATCATATGATTTCACTTGTTTGTGGACTCTAAAGAAAATACAAATAAACTTAACAGACTTGTGGTTGGCAAGGGGGAAGGTGGGTGGGGGGGTGATGGATTGGAGGTCTGGGGTTGGCAGATGTGAACTATGATATATAGGAAGGATAAACAGCAAAGCCCTACTGTATAGCACAGGGAACTAGAGCCAGTAGACTGTGATAAATCATAACGGAAAAGATACGAAAAAGAATATGAAAAAGGGTGTGTGAGTCATTTTGCTGTATAGTAGAGATTAACACACCATTGTAAATCAACTACATTTTAATAAAATAAAATTTAAAAAACCTTGATGGTGTTCTGTAACCCAGAAATATCACATTCTGGCTCTATTAATGCCTCAGTTGTCATGCTCTGGGGAATTCACTTACACTCAAGTTCAGTTCAGTTCAGTTCAGTTCACTCGCTCAGTCGTGTCCGACTCTTTGTGACCCCATGAACTGCAGCACACCAGGGCTCCCTGTCCATCACCAATTCCTGGAGTCCACCCAAACCCATGTCCATTGAGTCGGTGATGCCATCCAACCATCTCATCCTCTGTCATCCCCTTCTCCTCCCGCCTTCAATCTTTCCCAGCATCAGGGTCTTTTCCAATGAGTTAACTCTTCACATCAGTTGGCCAAAGTATTGGAGTTTCAGCTTCAACATCAGTCCTTCCGATGAACATCCAGGGCTGATCTCCTTCAGAATGGACTGATTGGATCTCCTTGCAGTCCAAGGGACTCTCAAGAGTCTTCTCCAGCACCACAGTTCAAAAACATCAATTCTTTGGTACTCAGCTTTCTTCACAGTCCAATTCTCACATCCATACATGACCACTGGAAAAACCATAGCCTTGACTAGATGGACCTTTGTTGGCAAAGTAATGTCTGTGCTTTTTAATATGCTCTCTAGGTTGGTCATAACTTTCCTTCCAAGGAGTAAGTGTCTTTTAAGGGTTTAGTTTATGAACCAGTTTCTGGGCTTCCAGGTAGCTCATTGGTAAAGAAAATGCCTGCCAGTGCAGGAGACACAGGAGATGTGGGTTCAATCTCTGAGTCACGAAGATCCCCTGGAGGAGGAAATGGCAACCCACTCCAGTATTCTTGCCTGGAGAATTCCATGGACAGAGACGCCTGGTGCTACAGTCCACGGGGTCGCAAAGAGCGACTGAGCAAACAGGCACCCGGTTTCTACTTGACTAGAGAAGCAAGCTTCTGCCCAGGTTATAAATTAGTAGCTCAGGGGGGATCCTGGTGGGCTGCCGTCTATGGGGTCACATAGGGTCGGACACGACTGAAGCGACTTAGCAGCAGCTGCAGAGTGATCACAAATTTAGAACTAGAAAAGTTAGAACCGAATGTCCTTGAGTACTTCCAGTAAGTTTGCTGAAATATCCATATACTTTTCTTCAAACTATTTTAGGGCTAGTTCATCAGAATCAGAAAACTCACTTACCCTGTTTTGAAGATATGCTGACAATTTCTTATGTTTTCTTTTGGCTGTAATAGATCCCGATGGAATCTCACTCTTCTTCAATGAGAATACAAGTAAGGTGAATAGAGATAACTGTTCATTTAGGCGTTCCTATTATCTCCAAATACCTAGTCGCTGTCATTTACTTCTGGACCACCTTCATCTTCATTTTTATTATAGCAAAAAGAAAAATAATAAAATACCTAAAAGAGCCCAAAAGAGTGAAATTACATCGCATTCATATGACAAACTATTTCGCAGCCATCATAATTATATTTTCAAACAGTTTTAATAACATAAGACATTCTTATGCCATAATGTTAAGAGGAAAAGTCACGACGAGCATTCAGTATGATCGCAACTATGTACAAATACAGTGAGGAATATACACCAACTGACCCATTGACAGTAGCTATATCTAGTAGGTAGGTTTCATGAATTATTTACTTCTTTCCACTCTTCTACATATTTTGAGCTTTCAACAATGTGCACGTTTTTACTCATTTAACGAAACTTTATTGAGAATCTACCAAGTCCCAAACACAAGGAGGAGCAATCATTACTTTCGTATTCAGAAAAATAAGCAACAACTATACATTTAAAACCCAAAAGAAACGAAGTAGTTCTGGAATGTCCATACACCTGACATGATCCAAAGCCTATGGCTGTGTTTGCTACGCTCAAGGACGTTCTCTTTTCAATCACAGAGGAGCAATGAAAGGAGAAGTGTGAATTTGGGGACTTCAGCTCAACTGAAGCTTGCAGGCCGCCAGCAGGAACTGCTGCTCATGGTGGTCAGGCAGGAGGAGGTGACCTCCAAGAGCCTGACCAGAGCATTTCACGCATTCCGTCCGTGCTTCACTCTGCTCACCAGTGATTGCTCCCACTCTTGCTTGTACTGAAAGGCCCAGGCACCTCCATAAACTCTCCAGAAGGCTGCTCTCAAGGGCTTGTGCCTAAAAGCCAAACTTTAGTTTCTAAAAAGAAAAAGGCAACTTTTCTACAAAAGTCGGGCACCTGCTTTGCAGCAGAGTGGTTTCGCTTCCTCCAAAAAGAGGCAAGAGGGAAGTCCCAGGTCCGCTTTCTTTCTCAGTGTGAACACGTGCTGACACCAGCTCATGCAGAGCCACACCATGACTCAATGTCTGAGGTCCAGTTCTGTGCGGGCTTGGAGCAGATCCAGGTGCTCCCTATTTCTGCATTTCACCTGCAGTCTGAGATAGAGACATTTGGCTGCGTTTGGAGTGACGGCCCCCTTTCTTAGTTTTAGCAGAAATCTGTGGATGTATCAGGAGTCTGAAATCTGACAGCCAAATAGTCTAAATGGATCAAAGGTCTGTGACTTCTAAAGACTCTGGAATAAACCTGTTTCTGGAAAATCCGGGAGGAATTAGTGACAACGTGACTGTTTTCTTTTCTGAGCAGTTGATGGCTAAGCTGGGGTTTGATCCCTGCTTTGTCAGCTCCTTCTCCTCAGAGGCCGTTCTTCCCATCAGGACTGTGTGTCCTGACCACAGTGATTTCTTGACTCTTTTTCATCTTGAGGGTAAAAACAGGAGACCCATGTGAAATTCTGCAGATCCCACTGAGTATACCAGAAAGTGGCAACTGTGGTCATTTCATTTCTTTTCTCTATCAACACGTGCCCCTCACATTTTTTTCTAGTTCTTTTTATCCTTATCAACTTTTCTTTTTTTGCTGTTTTTTTTTTCCCCCCCTCTTTGCTGTGTCCATATTTAGGTTTGGAGGACACAAGTCTGTGATTTAAAGTGATACTTCCACTGCCCTAAAGAAGAAGGAAGTCATACTGTGTCAGAGATTTCATCTTTAGGATACCACTTCCCTATGACACAGTCACAGCAATCATCACTCATCAATCACAGCATTAATTTCCACTGAGATCTGAAGCTGCCTCAAGTATCGTTTTCAGTACAGTTCCCTAGGACGTTCAACAGGAAGCCTATTTCATCCACCCCTTAAACAAACATTTACTGAGCATTGATTCATCAAGTACCCTTTGGACATGCCATTTTTGGAGTAGCCAAGGTCAAACTTAATGCTCTTTTAAGAGTCTAGCTGACCAGGTGAGCCCTTGGAATCACTCCTTCCTTTTTTTCTACCCTCCAAGCTAAGATCCAAGCTAAGGATACAACCAGTCCATCCTAAAGGAAATCAGTCCTGAATAGTCATTGGAAGGACTNCCCTGGTGGGCTGCCGTCTATGGGGTCACATAGGGTCGGACACGACTGAAGCGACTTAGCAGCAGCTGCAGAGTGATCACAAATTTAGAACTAGAAAAGTTAGAACCGAATGTCCTTGAGTACTTCCAGTAAGTTTGCTGAAATATCCATATACTTTTCTTCAAACTATTTTAGGGCTAGTTCATCAGAATCAGAAAACTCACTTACCCTGTTTTGAAGATATGCTGACAATTTCTTATGTTTTCTTTTGGCTGTAATAGATCCCGATGGAATCTCACTCTTCTTCAGTGAGAATACAAGTAAGGTGAATAGAGATAACTGTTCATTTAGGCATTCCTATTATCTCCAAATACCTAGTCGCTGTCATTTACTTCTGGACCACCTTCATCTTCATTTTTATTATAGCAAAAAGAAAAATAATAAAATACCTAAAAGAGCCCAAAAGAGTGAAATTACATCGCATTCATATGACAAACTATTTCGCAGCCATCATAATTATATTTTCAAACAGTTTTAATAACATAAGACATTCTTATGCCATAATGTTAAGAGGAAAAGTCACGACGAGCATTCAGTATGATCGCAACTATGTACAAATACAGTGAGGAATATACACCAACTGACCCATTGACAGTAGCTATATCTAGTAGGTAGGTTTCATGAATTATTTACTTCTTTCCACTCTTCTACATATTTTGAGCTTTCAACAATGTGCACGTTTTTACTCATTTAACGAAACTTTATTGAGAATCTACCAAGTCCCAAACACAAGGAGGAGCAATCATTACTTTCGTATTCAGAAAAATAAGCAACAACTATACATTTAAAACCCAAAAGAAACGAAGTAGTTCTGGAATGTCCATACACCTGACATGATCCAAAGCCTATGGCTGTGTTTGCTACGCTCAAGGACGTTCTCTTTTCAATCACAGAGGAGCAATGAAAGGAGAAGTGTGAATTTGGGGACTTCAGCTCAACTGAAGCTTGCAGGCCGCCAGCAGGAACTGCTGCTCATGGTGGTCAGGCAGGAGGAGGTGACCTCCAAGAGCCTGACCAGAGCATTTCACACATTCCGTCCGTGCTTCACTCTGCTCACCAGTGATTGCTCCCACTCTTGCTTGTACTGAAAGGCCCAGGCACCTCCATAAACTCTCCAGAAGGCTGCTCTCAAGGGCTTGTGCCTAAAAGCCAAACTTTAGTTTCTAAAAAGAAAAAGGCAACTTTTCTACAAAAGTCGGGCACCTGCTTTGCAGCAGAGTGGTTTCGCTTCCTCCAAAAAGAGGCAAGAGGGAAGTCCCAGGTCCGCTTTCTTTCTCAGTGTGAACACGTGCTGACACCAGCTCATGCAGAGCCACACCATGACTCAATGTCTGAGGTCCAGTTCTGTGCGGGCTTGGAGCAGATCCAGGTGCTCCCTATTTCTGCATTTCACCTGCAGTCTGAGATAGAGACGTTTGGCTGCGTTTGGAGTGACGGCCCCCTTTCTTAGTTTTAGCAGAAATCTGTGGATGTATCAGGAGTCTGAAATCTGACAGCCAAATAGTCTAAATGGATCAAAGGTCTGTGACTTCTAAAGACTCTGGAATAAACCTGTTTCTGGAAAATCCGGGAGGAATTAGTGACAACGTGACTGTTTTCTTTTCTGAGCAGTTGATGGCTAAGCTGGGGTTTGATCCCTGCTTTGTCAGCTCCTTCTCCTCAGAGGCCGTTCTTCCCATCAGGACTGTGTGTCCTGACCACAGTGATTTCTTGACTCTTTTTCATCTTGAGGGTAAAAACAGGAGACCCATGTGAAATTCTGCAGATCCCACTGAGTATACCAGAAAGTGGCAACTGTGGTCATTTCATTTCTTTTCTCTATCAACACGTGCCCCTCACATTTTTTTCTAGTTCTTTTTATCCTTATCAACTTTTCTTTTTTTGCTGTTTTTTTTTTCCCCCCCTCTTTGCTGTGTCCATATTTAGGTTTGGAGGACACAAGTCTGTGATTTAAAGTGATACTTCCACTGCCCTAAAGAAGAAGGAAGTCATACTGTGTCAGAGATTTCATCTTTAGGATACCACTTCCCTACGACACAGTCACAGCAATCATCACTCATCAATCACAGCATTAATTTCCACTGAGATCTGAAGCTGCCTCAAGTATCGTTTTCAGTACAGTTCCCTAGGACGTTCAACAGGAAGCCTATTTCATCCACCCCTTAAACAAACATTTACTGAGCATTGATTCATCAAGTACCCTTTGGACATGCCATTTTTGGAGTAGCCAAGGTCAAACTTAATGCTCTTTTAAGAGTCTAGCTGACCAGGTGAGCCCTTGGAATCACTCCTTCCTTTTTTTCTACCCTCCAAGCTAAGATCCAAGCTAAGGATACAACCAGTCCATCCTAAAGGAAATCAGTCCTGAATAGTCATTGGAAGGACTGATGCTAAAGCTGAAGCTCCAATACTTTGGCCACCTGCTGTGAAGAACTGACTCATTTGAAAAGACGCTGATGCTGGGAAAAATTGAAGGCGGGAGAAGGAGACAACAGAGGATGAGATGGTTGGATGGCATCACCGACTCGATGGACATGAGTTTGAGTAAACTCCAGGTGTTGGTGATGGACAGAGAGGCCTGGCCTGCTGCAGCCATGAGGTTGCAAAGTCAGACACGACTGAGCGACTGAACTGAACTAAACTTAATTGAACTGAAGCTAAGCTCCACCAGATTGAGCAGTTAAGACCAACCTTACTCCCCCTCCAATCAGTTTTCAGGTTTCCTAGTGACACCAGTCTAATATGAAGGGCGCCTCTTGCATTCTCATTCAGCTAAAGACAGACAGAGAGCTTGTCCACCGCAGGGTCGGAAATACCTGGGATTCCTCTCACGCTCTTGTTTCTTAGTCCCAGAGTCTTTCCTGTCATGTCACTCCCTCTTGGAGGAAGATTTGAGCGAAAAGTGACTGGGTGGCATCTGGCCGCTCTGGGCTAACTGCTGGCAGGAGTTCATATTTCTGTATTTGTTTTATTTTTGGATGATACAACCCCATCTAATATTCAGTCTTTCCCTCTTTAGCTGCAGGGTCTTCAGACAGACGTCGAGCAGAGATGAAGTGAAAATCGCCACCATTTTTCTTTCTGCTTGAAATAACCATGAAAACAAGTGAGTTAGGGGAGGTGGTTCTGCCGTCATGGAATTATGTGGAATCGGGAGCTTTGGATCTTCCGATGAAATATTCCCATTGTCGTGACTACTTTTCTGTGATCTAAATATGAGATTAAGCGCATGGGCTGGGCTGTGAGTCTCTTCAGTCTCCAGACTTTGTTGTGCTTTGTACAGTCACTCAAAATATCTCAACAGCTAGACTGATACACGTATATGTGAAATAGAGGTTTCGGAATTGAAGTATAAGCAGCATCCTGGCTCCATAGGTGACTCAGGGCAAGTTCTGGAGTCTCCCTCAGTCTCCATGTCCTCAACGGTGACGTCCCTCTAAGCAGCAGAGGAAGCTGTTAAGAGGATTGACTGAAACTCTCCATGTAAAGCCCTGTACAACCCAGCTAGAAGCTCCATGCGTATCAGCTTTCAGCTTTGCCGAGCTTGTTGCTGCGGTCTTCAGGCTGACTCTGCAGCTCAGTTCTCACAGAAGGGGGGTGGAAGAAAAGCCCTATCAGAGCACCTCAGGAGCCTTTTTTTTTCTCTCAATCCATTTGATAGCATTGATAGGGAAGCTATACTGACTCAGAGGGAGCACCTGAATATTTTTTGCTAATATCCTGAACAAAGACATGCATATCTTTAAGGAAAGCAATCTAGTAGCCTTGCCATACAGATTAACGGCACAGGTAAATCGGAGATAATTGGAGGCTTNATACAATTCTAGCTGTCTCTTATACACATCTAGATGTGTATAAGAGACAGGTTATACTGACTCAGAGGGAGCACCTGAATATTTTTTGCTAATATCCTGAACAAAGACATGCATATCTTTAAGGAAAGCAATCTAGTAGCCTTGCCATACAGATTAACGGCACAGGTAAATCGGAGATAATTGGAGGCTTTATCAAAGACGTCATCCCAGGAGTCTCTTAGAATGACGTTCACAAGCTTTTCCTGTAAACGGCCACCAGCTAGTGAATGTCTTAGGCTTTGCAGACAAACGGTGTCTGTGACAACTACTCAACTTTGCCATCAGAGTGCAAACTATGCGTGGGTGACACACAAATGTACAGCATGACTGTGTCCCAGTAAATCTCTACAAAAGCAGGCGTGGGCTGGGTTTTTCCTGGGCTCCGTAGCTTACTGACATCTAACCTAGAAACAAGAATTATGGAATCTCATGATTGGAAGAGACAGGCGCTCTCAGCCCAAGGCTTCAGCGTCCTCCAGGACTGCCTTGCAAACTGGTCATCCACCCTTTGCTTGGATGCTTCCATGGCAGGTGGCTCCCTACCTACTGTCTCTGGACAGCTCTGATTCTTAAAAAGCTGTTGCTTCAGCTGAGCCCAAATTGTCTTTGTGGTCTCTGAGGCTGAGGTCGTACTTCTGTTCTGTGGCCATCTTGGCAGCAATGCTATATTCCAGATGCAAGCGAGAGAAGGTGGCTGACTTACATACTCACCAGCCTAGAGATCCCGGAGAGGGTGACTATTTCTATCTCGTTTAAACGACACAATGAGAATGGATAAAGACCATGGTCAATGCAAGGGTCCTAGAAGCTTCCTTCATTCCTGGATTGTGGGGAATTTCAGGGATTTCCAGGGCAAGCATCGGAATGGCTAGGGTACTTGGTGAGCTTCAGTTCAGCTCAGTTCACTCATTCAGTCATGTCCAACTCTTTGCAACCCCATGGACTGCAGCATGCCAGGCCTCCTTGTCCATCACCAACTCCCAGAGTTTACTCAAACTCACGTCCCCTGAGTCGGTGATGCCATCCAACCATCTCATCCTCAGTCGTCCCCTTCTCCTCCTTCCCTCAATCTTTCCCAGCATCAGGGTCTTTTCCAGTGAGTCAGCTCTTCACATCAGGTGGCCAAAGTATTGGAGTTTCAACTTCAACATCAGTCTTTCCAATGACTATTCAGGACTGATCTCCTTTAGGATGGACTGGTTGGATCCCCTTGCAGTCCAAGGGACTCTCAAGAGTCTTCTCCAGCACCACAGTTCAAAAGCATCACAGTTTGGTGAACTTGGAAAAGCACATTTAACATTTCATTATCCTTACAACTTGTCCCCATAAATACCAGCCTTCCCTAGAAAAGCATCTAGCACCCACTAGGGAGTCCACAGATATTTGTTGGAAAGATTAACTGAAGCAATGGATGAATGTAAAAGCTCTGCAATCTTAGAACTCTGTTAGCAAGATCCAAAACCAGTCGATGGCGGCTTCAAGGCCTAAGGCAATAGAAACAAAAGGACAAGACGCTCCGTTTGGGAAGGGCACCTAGTTTATGTCTGAAGCTGACAATCCACATTCCAGAAGTAATTTTCTGCCTGAGGCTTGTCAAGACTGGGGCTGGACAGATGCGAAAGGACAAACACTATACGGGTCCCACTTGCATGAGGCGCTGAAACCAGGCAAGACCCTGTGGGCATCCTGGGACCACGGCCCTTCTGTGCCCCCCGTTTCTCGGTAGTAAGGACACAGGCTTCAGCCTCCAAGACCCACCTTGAGTTACAAAGGAACAAACTGTCCAAACAGTTGCTAATCAAGGGAGAGAGGGGATGGAGAGACCAGGGGGGGGGCACCCGAGAAACAGCAGCGCAGCCTGGGGCCTGGGGCAGGGCCCCGGCTCTGACTCAAGGGCTGCGCGCAGCAGTGTCTGTGAGCTCCTCTGCAGAATGAAAGCCCCCAACCTGCGGAAGACACTGACTGTCTGATGAAGGGTTCTTCATTCCAGAGAGAAGGTCACAGTTTGATAACCTCTAGAACCACATCAGGAGACCATCTGAGTCCAGATTACAGGAGTGCAGGCCCTGCACACACCCTGATCCTTACCAGCAATCTTGCCCTTAAATCATTCCCAAGGAAAAGAAATGCAAAAAAGCAAAATGGCTATCTGAGGAGGCCTTACAAATAGCTCTGAAAAGAAGTGAAGCAAAAAGCAAAGGAGAAAATGAAAGTTATCCCCATTTGGATGCAGAGTTCCAAAGAGATAAGAAAGCCTTCCTCAGTGATTGGTGCAAAGAAATAGAAGAAAACAATAGAATGGGAAAGGCTAGAGATCTCTTCAAGAAAATTAGAGATACCAAGGGAATATTTCATGCAAAGATGGGTTCGGTAAAGGACAGAAATGGTCTGGACCTCACAGAAGCAGAAGATATTAAGAAGAGGTGGCAAAAATATACAGAAGAACTGTACAAAAAAGATCTTCACGACCCTGATAATCACGATGGTGTGATCACTCACCTAGAGCCAGACATCCTGGAATGTGAAGTCAAGTGGGCCTTAGAAAGCATCACTATGAACAAAGCTAGTGGAGGTGATGGAATTCCAGTTGAGGTGTTTCAAATCCTGAAAGATGATGCTGTGAAAGTGCTGCACTCAGTAGGCCAGCAAACTTGGAAAACTCGGCAGTGGCCACAGGCCTGGAAAGGCCGGTTTTCATGGCTGTAAACTCTTCACCAGATCCCCCAGGTGGGGTTGCTCGGTTGGCACTGATGCCCTGTGACCCTTTTGCTTCTATTTTCTGCTTCACCCAAAACTCTGAGAGATGCAATTTGGCACCAGTGCTCAGAGGCTGAGTTTTGGCATCAGTACATAGAAGCAGCAAATTCATAAAGACAGAAAGTAGGAAGGGACTGGGGCAGAGAGGAAAGAGGGTGTGAGGCCGCAAGAAAATGTTGACAATGTGCATTTATTTATTTGTGCTGTTGCAGAGACAAACTCAAATAGAAGAGTTGCCTCTTGAGGTGTAGACCAAACCACTGCTAAAAGCAGTTATACAAACTTGAAGTCCACTGTCTGGGTGTTGGACAGTTCAGTTCAGTTCAGTCGCTCAGTCGTGTCTGACTCCTTGCAACCCTGTGGACTGCAGCACGCCAGGCCTCCTCGTCCATCACCAACTCCCAGAGTTTACTCAAACTCACATCCACTGAGTCGGTGATGCCATCCAACCATATCATCCTCTGTTGTCCCCTTCTCCTGCCCCCAGTCTCTCCCAGCATCAGGGTCTTTTCCAATGAGTCAGTTCTTCGCATCAGGTGGCCAAAGTACTGGAGTTTCAGCGTCAGCATCAGTCCTCCCAGTGAACACCCAGGGCTGATCTCCTTTAGGAGGGACTGCTTGGACAGTGGATGCTGTTTATTCAGATGGAACTACTCCACAAATGATCCAGGCAAATTCTTGCCGGTCCTTAATATTTCAGTTTAAAAGTGATTTCCTTCTAAAGGCCTCCAGAACCCACAGGCTTAGGTTGTACCAGGTGAATTTATTGCCTCTCTAGATATCTCCAGCTGTGTCAGCTCCCCCAGCCCTCCACTGCTTCCCCTGTGAAGAGTGCTGGGTAGTCGCCCAACCCCTCACCTCCAAGGGCACTAGACCTCTCCCAGGAGGGGTCCAGACTCTGCCATGGTCTCCACCCGCCCCATGAGAGGAAGGTTGCATGACTTAGCAGATGAAAATACTGGATGCCCAATTGCATTTAAATTTCAGGAAAACAACAAGTAATTTTTCAGTAGACATATGTCTTGTACAACATTGGGGGCATACTTATACCAAGAAAAACATTCACTGTTTGTTTCACATTCAAATTTGGGAGTTCACTGGCGGTCCAGGGGTTAAGACCTGGTGCTTTCACTGCCATAAGCCTGAGTGGGCTTCGATCTCTGGTTGGGGAACGAAGATCACACAAGCCACATGGTCAAATAAATAAATTACTTAAAAAAAAACAATAAATGACATCGAATTTGACTGAGTACCCTATTGTGTCTGGAGACTCTAAACACTATGGAGGGCCTCTCTGGTGGTCCAGAATTTAAGACTCCACCTGCCAATGCAGGGGACCCGGCTTCAGTCACCGGTCCAGGAAAATGTCACAGGCCGTGGGACAACTGAGCTCGTGGCCACAGCTACTGAGCCCGTGAACTCTAGAGCCGGTGAGCACAGCGAGAGAAACTCACACGCCACAGCTGGAGCATCACTCCCACCCACCACAGCTAGAGAAAGTCCGAGAGCAGCTACAAAGACCCGGGACAGCCGGAAGCAGATAAATACATATTTTTTTTAAAAATTAGCATGACTGAATCCAAAGAGACTTTGGCTCCTTCCTCACTTTTGAACTCAAGTGAAGCCCCAGGCCACCAGACGTGGGCCGTGGCTCAGCCAGTAGTTGGTCAGAGTACGCTGTTGAACACAACCCAGAAATACAGAGGATTCTGCACTAGTGAACACAACAGGCAGGAGGAGCCAGGCATGTGAGCTGTTCCTCCTTTCTCCCTCCAGCAGACCACGGTGAAGACTGGTGGTTTCCTAGGCTCTGTCGGAAGACGCGTACATGACTCAGCAACTGTCTGTCTTTCCTCAGACCATGATCAGCTCAGGAATCTGAGTCAGGAGATAGATGGGCTCCCGATCAGACATTTACAGCTGGCCTCCTATCCACATTTCATGGGGCGTGCAGATGGGGACTTCAGTCTGGATACTTACAACTGTTAGCATTTCCTGAGACAAGAGTTAGCCAGGGTCCCGTTAAGGCACTGACAATCAGCCTCCTGTTTGCCCTCTGAAAGGTAAGTAACAGACACAGGGTAATTAGCTAGTCTTCATCTCTTGCCAACACCTTAGTTAATAGTCACAGCAATAGTCACGGCAAGGAAAAAGAGGCAAAAACCTGTCTGAGTAAAGGGTTAAGGATCTCCACTCTCTGCCCCTTTTTGGGAAAAGGAGATGCTACACTTGTGCAGAAAAGCTCCTTGTGGGTCTAATGTCAGGGGATAACACCAGGCCATAATGAGCCTTGCTCCTCCCAGAAGCTTTCATTCCAAGATCCATCTTGGCCGGGGTCGGGGGATGGGGTTTGTGCACACCCAGGGGAGGGTCCCGGGTAGGTCAGTGTGGAAAGAGAAACCAGATAATTGGCTAACGGTAAACAAAGGCCCAGAAGAACTGACCTAAAAAATGACGTAGCCACCTCTTTACTGCACTCCTCACTGGGGGACACCCCCACTCTTTCTCTCTGGGTGTATACCTCTGCCTTGCTTCTGTCTCAGCTAAACAAACCATTTCTCTGTGTGCTCTCCCATTTGTTGTTATGCTATATTTCTAACAGTTTACAGTTTCTGCCTCTGTGATAAATGCATTTTCCCCTGGGGGGCAAAGATCCAGGAGAAAATAACTTCTAGCCTCCTGCTGATCTGGTGGCTAAGATTCTGGGTTTTCATCCAGGCTAAGTGTTAGTCGCTCAGTTGTGCCTGACTCTTCTTGACCCCATGGACTGCAGCCCACCAGTCTCCTGTGTCCATGGGATTCTCCAGGCAAGAATACTGGAGTGGGTCGCCATTTCCTTCTCCAGGGGATCTTCCCGACCCAGGGATCAAACCTGGGTCTCCTGCACTGCAGACAGATTCTTTACTGACTGAGCTGCAAGGGAGGCACAGGCTACCTGGGTTCAATTCCTGGGCAGGGAATTAAGATCTTACTTCATGCCACTGCTCACGGCTGCCTTGCTGAGATCAAACTCACCCCTTGATTTGCTTTGTCTCTCTGCTGCCTTATCTCCTTCTTCTTTTGACATTTGCTGCACCAGGATTGTATCTCCAAGGAAACATTAATGAATGCAGAGAATTGATGAACATTAAAGAAAAAACACTTGCTCCCTGGAAGAAAAGCTATGACCAATCTAGACAGTATATGAAAAAGCAGAGACATTACTTTGCCAATAAAGGTCCGTCTAGTCAAGGCTATAGTTTTTCCAGTAGTCATGTATGGATGTGAGAGTTGGACTATAAAGAAAACTGAGCAAAAAGCAGAGACATTACTTTGCCAATAAAGGTCCGTCTAGTCAAGGCTATAGTTTTTCCAGTAGTCATGTATGGATGTGAGAGTTGGACTGTGAAGAAAACTGAGCACTGAGGAATTGATGCTTTTGAACTGTGGTGTTGGAGAAGATATTTGAGGGTCCCTTGGAGAAGACAATGGCAACCCACTCCAGTACTCTTGCATGGAAAATCCCATGGATGGAGGAACCTGGGTGGCTGCAGTCCATGGGGTCGCACAGTCGGACACGACTGAAGTGACTTTAGCTTGGACTGCAAGGAGATCCAACTAGTCCATCCTAAAGGAAATCAGTCTTGAATATTCATGGGAAGGACTGATGCTGAAGCTGAAACTCCAATACTTTGGCAACCTGATGTGAAGAACTGATTCACTGGAAAAGACCCTGATGCTGGGAAAGATTGAAGGCGGGAGGAGAAGGGGATGACAGAGGATGAGATGGTTGGATGGCATCACCAACTTGATGGACTTGTGTTTGAGTAAACTCTGGGAGATAGTGATGGACCGGGAGGCCTGGCATGCTGCATCCATGGGGTCACAAAGAATCGGACACAACTAAGTGACTGAACTGACTGATTAATGAATATCATATTGTTCCCCTCTATGCTCCACAGCATCCCTTGCATTTATCACTATTTGAATGTATGTTTTGTTCTCTCCTCTAGCTTAAACTGTGGACTTCCCTGTTATCTCAGATGGTAAAGAACCTGCTTGCAGTGTAGGAGACCCACGTTCAGTCCCTGGGTCAAGGAGATCCCCTGGAGAATGGAATGGCAGCCCATGCCAGTATCCTTGCTTGGAGACTTCCATGGACAGAGGAGACTGCCAGCTACTGTCCACGGGGTCGAAAAGAGTTGGACGAGACTGAGCAATCAACACTTTCACTTTCTAGTAGACTGTAAGCTCCTCGTGGGAAGAGACTGGTGTTTATCTGTTAGTCACTGTATTACTCAAGGCAAATGCTATATGTGGTACATAGCAAAAGCCTAATCAATATATGTTACTACTGGAACAATAAACAAGTGAATAAAGCCAACAAAACTGCCAATACTTTGAGAACATTTCTCTGGTAAATCAGATCTTTAAAAACTTTTTATTGTGGTAATAGCCACATAAAGCGTCCTGTGTTAGCCATATTTAATTGTGCCATTCAGTGGCATTAAGTCTGTTCACTTCCTATTTTGCTATGCGGCTCTCTTCACCATCCAACCTCCTGAATATCCACCCTCCTGAACTGAAACTCTGTCAGCATTAAACACCAACACCCCATTTCCCCTCACCACTCCACCCCTAGACCCTGACACCTACCAACGTAATTTCTCACTCTGGGCTTCCCTGCTGGTTCAGACAGTAAGCCATCTGTCTGCAATCCAGGAGACCCAGGTTCGATCCCTGGGTTGGGAAGATCCCCTGGAGATGGGAATGACAACCCACTCCAGTATTCTTGTCTGGAGAATTCCATGGACGGAAGAGTCTGGCAGGCTATAGTCCATAGTGTGACAAAGTCAAACATGACTGAGCAACTAACATACACATGCGCGTGCACGCACACACACACACACACACACACACATATGCTTTCTGATTCTATGAATTTTACTATTCTAGGCATGTCGTACAAGTGGAATCAAACAGTATTTGTCTGTACCTAGAAGAGGATGACAGAGGACGAGATGGCTGGATGGCATCACGGACTCGATGGACGTGAGTCTGAGTGAACTCCGGGAGTTGGTGATGGACAGGGAGGCCTGGCGTGCTGCTATCCGTGGGGTCGCAAAGAGTCGGACACGACTGAGCAACTGAACTGAACTGAACTGAATGTGTATTGCAGTGCATTGTAAGGTTACTGAGCGGTTGAGAATGAATTTTCAAACTGAAGCCGAATGATTACGGGACTCTTGTTTCGCTTTGCCTCAGTCTCGGCCTCGCCTGTGCTGCTTACATTTCCTGTTGCAAAGTTTGCTTTGGCTTTCTGGTCTGTAACTGTGTCTTAGTGAGTTGGGGAGAGTGTAAGCCCAGTGTCTGGGGTAACACAGGAATCGTAAGAGCCCAGAGGGGACGTCCCTGTAGGAGCTTCTGTCTTATTTATATCTGATCTGGTATGTAAAGCTCAGATCCTGCAGGACTGAACTCATACCTGTTTCCATACCCACCTTGGTCCCCATCCCTGCCAAGTATCTGCATCTAGTGAAGGTGGCCTGGAGGTACTTGGTCCTTGCTTGTTCCTTTAACCACTCCCTAACCCTCCTACACAGTATGAGAGGAGGGCTTGCCCAGAGGGTGGGGCAGAGGTTGAGAAAGAAGGAGCCAGGATCACAGAGCTGACTTGCCCCATCTGATAACAGCTCCACCAGCTGACAGTCAAGAGAAGGACCAAGGAAAATAGGGGAAGAATGGGGCGGGG
>SJYX01005655.1:70925-104619 GCA_006410675.1 Oreotragus oreotragus | reverse complement strand
GGGGAGTCCCCCGGGTGGGCTCGGCCAGCCCAGGCCCCTCTTGCTGTGCCCGTGTGCCTTGGGGACGGGGAGTCCCCCGGGTGGGCTCGGCCAGCCCAGGCCCCTCTTGCTGTGCCCGTGTGCCTTGGGGACGGGGAGTCCCCCGGGTGGGCTCGGCCAGCCCAGGCCCCTCTTGCTGTGCCCGTGTGCCTTGGGGACGGGGAGTCCCCCGGGTGGGCTCGGCCAGCCCAGGCCCCTCTTGCTGTGCCCGTGTGCCTTGGGGACGGGGAGTCCCCCGGGTGGGCTCGGCCAGCCCAGGCCCCTCTTGCTGTGCCCGTGTGCCTTGGGGACGGGGAGTCCCCCGGGTGGGCTCGGCCAGCCCAGGCCCCTCTTGCTGTGCCCGTGTGCCTTGGGGACGGGGAGTCCCCCGGGTGGGCTCGGCCAGCCCAGGCCCCTCTTGCTGTGCCCGTGTGCCTTGGGGACGGGGAGTCCCCCGGGTGGGCTCGGCCAGCCCAGGCCCCTCTTGCTGTGCCCGTGTGCCTTGGGGACGGGGAGTCCCCCGGGTGGGCTCGGCCAGCCCAGGCCCCTCTTGCTGTGCCCGTGTGCCTTGGGGACGGGGAGTCCCCCGGGTGGGCTCGGCCAGCCCAGGCCCCTCTTGCTGTGCCCGTGTGCCTTGGGGACGGGGAGTCCCCCGGGTGGGCTCGGCCAGCCCAGGCCCCTCTTGCTGTGCCCGTGTGCCTTGGGGACGGGGAGTCCCCCGGGTGGGCTCGGCCAGCCCAGGCCCCTCTTGCTGTGCCCGTGTGCCTTGGGGACGGGGAGTCCCCCGGGTGGGCTCGGCCAGCCCAGGCCCCTCTTGCTGTGCCCGTGTGCCTTGGGGACGGGGAGTCCCCCGGGTGGGCTCGGCCAGCCCAGGCCCCTCTTGCTGTGCCCGTGTGCCTTGGGGACGGGGAGTCCCCCGGGTGGGCTCGGCCAGCCCAGGCCCCTCTTGCTGTGCCCGTGTGCCTTGGGGACGGGGAGTCCCCCGGGTGGGCTCGGCCAGCCCAGGCCCCTCTTGCTGTGCCCGTGTGCCTTGGGGACGGGGAGTCCCCCGGGTGGGCTCGGCCTGCCCAGGCCCACCCAGGCCCCTCTTGCTGTGCCCGTTTGGCCCAGCTGCCTTTTCTGTAGACACAGGCGCGGCAGCACGCACATTGCGGCAGGAGGCCTTGGGAGGCAAACTCTCCCGCTCACATCCCTTCCCCCAGGAAGAGAGCCCCTTCCCTGAGCCTGAGACCCTTCTCCAGAGCTAGCAGCTCTGCTTCCACAGGGCGAGTCGGGCATCCAGGGGGACCTGCTTTCTCTCTCCCTGCGGTCCTCGGAGAAAGATGGAAAGCAGCTTGCTCGTCAAGTGGCGAAGACAGACTCTCCTGAGATCAGGCGGGGCTGGGGCAGGGGCTAGGGCGGGGGGTGGCCCGGCTGGCATGGAGAGAGGGCCGGGAAGGAGGGAGAAAGCCAAGGTCCTGGGGAGCAGGGTTAGGCCAGCTCACAGGCAGTAGGATGCTGCTGCCGTTCAGTCGTGTCCAGCTCTTTGTGACCCCGAGGATTGCAGCACTCCAGGCTGCCGTCCCAGCTTCCCCTTCATTTCACAAACCTGGTGTGTGGTGTGTCTGTGTGACAGAGTGTGTTTGTGAGTGTGTATGTGTATGTGTGAGTGTGTATGTGTTAGTGTGTGAGTGTGTATATGTCTTAGTGTGTGTGTGTTTGTGACAGTGTATCTATGTGTTAGTGTGTAAGTGTATGTGTGAGTGCATATGTGTTAGTGTGTGTTTGTGACAGTGTATGTATGTGTGTATGTGTTAGTATGTATGTGTGAGTGCGTATGTGTTAGTGTGTGTGTATGTGAATGTGTATATGCATTAGTCGGGGAAGGCAGTGGCACCCCACCCCAGTACTCTTGCCTGGAAAATCCAATGGACGGAGTAGCCTGGTGGGCTGCAGTCCATGGGGTCGCTAACAGTCGGACAGACTGAGCGACTTCACTTTCACTTTTCTCTTTCATGCATTGGAGAAGGAAATGGCAACCCACTCCAGTATTCTTGCCTGGAGAATCCCAGGGATGGGGGAGCCTGGTGGGCTGCCGTCTATGGGGTCACACAGAGTCAGACACGACTGAAGTGACTTAGCAGCAGCAGCAGCATATGCGTTAGTGTGTGTGTGTTTGTCACAGTGTATCTATGTGTGTATGTGTTAGTGTGTTAGTGTGTATGTGTGAGTGCATATGTGTTAGTGTGTGTGTCTATGTAAATGCGTACATGCGTTAGTGTGTGTTTGTGACAGTGTATCTATGTGTGTATGTGTTAGTGTGTATGAGTATGTGTGAGTGTGTATGTGTTAGTGTGTGTGGTTGTGTGTACCTGTGTTAGTGCATGTGTATGTTTGTATCTGTGTGTGTATGTGAATGTATATATGTGTTACCTGATTTGGGGTTTTCCTGGGTCTTTTTTTTTTTTCCCTCTGTCTGTATTTCATGAGGGATCTTAGTTCCCCAACCAGGGATTGAACCAGCACCCACTGCAGCAGAAGTGTGGTATCATCCTAACCACTGAACCACCAGAGAATTCCCTTCCTCAGTCTTAAGTAGGCCTTTCTGTCCTCCTTTCCTCTTGGTCTTCTCTTAAAACTAGGATTTCAGTTTGTTAATTATTTATTTACATATTTTAAAATCTTCGCCCACTCTGGGCCTCCTCTGGTCGTGGCTGCAGCTTCTCCTTGTGGCAGCGTCTCTTAGAGGCAGAGTGTGGACTCCGGGAGCGTGGACTCAGTAGCTGGGGCCCACAGGCTTAGAGGCAGAGCGTGGACTCTGGGAGCGTGGACTCAGTAGCTGGGGCCCACGGGCTTAGAGGCAGAGCGTGGACTCCAGGCAGCGTGGACTCAGTAGCTGGGGCCCACAGACTTAGAGGCAGAGTGTGGGCTCCAGGCAGCGTGGACCCGGTAGCTGAGGCCCACGGGCTTAGACGCAGAGCGTGGGCTCCAGGGAGCGTGGACTCGGCAGCTGGGGCCCACGGGCTTAGAGGCAGAGCGTGGGCTCCGGGAGTAGCCTTTCTGTCCTCCTTTCCTCTTGGTCTTCTCTTAAAACTAGGATTTCAGTTTGTTAATTATTTATTTATATATTTTAAAATCTTCGCCCACTCTGGGCCTCCTCTGGTCATGGCTGCAGCTTCTCCTTGTGGCAGCGTCTCTTAGAGGCAGAGTGTGGACTCCAGGGAGCGTGGACTCAGTAGCTGGGGCCCACGGGCTTAGAGGCAGAGCGTGGGCTCCAGGGAGTGTGGACTCAGTAGCTGGGGCCCACGGGCTTAGAGGCAGAGCGTGGGCTCCAGGGAGCATGGACTCAGTAGGTGGGGCCCACGGGCTTAGAGGCAGAGCGTGGGCTCCAGGCAGTGGACTCAGTAACTGGGGCCCACGGGCTTAGAGGCAGAGCGTGGGCTCCAGGCAGTGTGGACTCAGTAGCTGGGGCCCATGGGCTTAGTTGCACTGCAGCGTGTGGAATCTTCCTGGACCAGGGCTCACACTTGTGTCCCCTGCATCGGCAGGTGGATTCTTAACACTAGACCCCCAGGGAAGTCCCTTCCATTTCTATCTTGGTGAATTAGGGCAACATGGGGCAGTAAAAGTAGCCCAGGATTAGAAATCTGGAGACTTGGAATCTGTTCCTCATTCTGATCTAACCTGCTGGAGGCCATAGACAAGTCAGTTCCCCTCTCTGAGCCACTGTTTCCCAACCTGTAAAAGAAGAGGGTGTGTTGAACTCCTTTCCAGCGTCTGCATGAGTCTACAATCCAGTCCCAACCTGCCTCAACTTGAAAGCCATGGCTGTGACCTTCAACTGGAAAAGTTTAAGAAGATTCTGTTCCGTGCTGGCCGCGGCACGTACGTTCACCCACATGTTGCTCCTGCTGATGCTTCCTCTTGGTGACTTATTTCCCTGTGTGGTTTGTCATTTGTGACTCCTGGGCTCCTTTTCCACCGGGGCTTGCTGTGGGAGGCTGGATTTGCCTCGGTGTGTTCAGCTGCCCCTCCAAGACGGTCTTAACTTTGTCTCTGCTGAAGCCTTACAACCCCTGGACCAGTGTTTGTGTTATTGCTTGGTTCGGAGTCTCTGTGACCTTGGACCTCACACCTGTGTCAACATAAGCCTGTTGCCACAGATCAGTTCGTAGGTTCTCTGACCTCGGGGAAGAGGCAGGCGTCCTAGTCATTTTCCATGGGCGTGTGGGTGGGAGTCTCCTCACCCACAGGTGCAGGCAGCCCTTCTTGACCCCCATGAGCACTGCACTCAGGACCAGTGGCCGAGATGACCTCCCAGAGCCCCCCAAACCCCAAACTCCTGTTCTGAGGGCTGCATCTGGCTCAGAAAGTCCCCAGGCCACAAGGCTCCCACACGCCTCCCGCTCTGGTTTTGAGTTCTCCCTGTTCCAGCACCCACGGACTGCCCTTTTCTGGGTTTTCAGCTTCAGTCTTCGTGTTTGCAGAACAGTGCCTGTGCCCATGTGCTTTGGGGACGGGGAGTCCCCCGGGTGGGCTCGGCCAGCCCAGGCCCCTCTTGCTGTGCCAGTGTGCCTTGGGGATGGGGAGACCCCAGGGTGGGCTTGGCCAGCCCAGGCCCCTCTTGCTGTGCCAGTGTGCCTTGGGGATGGGGAGTCCCCCGGGTGGGCTCGGCCTGCCCAGGCCCCTCTTGCTGTGCCCGTGTGCCTTGGGGACGGGGAGTCCCCCGGGTGGGCTCGGCCAGCCCAGGCCCCTCTTGCTGTGCCCGTGTGCCTTGGGGACGGGGAGTCCCCCGGGTGGGCTCGGCCTGCCCAGGCCCACCCAGGCCCCTCTTGCTGTGCCCGTTTGGCCCAGCTGCCTTTTCTGTAGACACAGGCGCGGCAGCACGCACATTGCGGCAGGAGGCCTTGGGAGGCAAACTCTCCCGCTCACATCCCTTCCCCCAGGAAGAGAGCCCCTTCCCTGAGCCTGAGACCCTTCTCCAGAGCTAGCAGCTCTGCTTCCACAGGGCGAGTCGGGCATCCAGGGGGACCTGCTTTCTCTCTCCCTGCGGTCCTCGGAGAAAGATGGAAAGCAGCTTGCTCGTCAAGTGGCGAAGACAGACTCTCCTGAGATCAGGCGGGGCTGGGGCAGGGGCTAGGGCGGGGGGTGGCCCGGCTGGCATGGAGAGAGGGCCGGGAAGGAGGGAGAAAGCCAAGGTCCTGGGGAGCAGGGTTAGGCCAGCTCACAGGCAGTAGGATGCTGCTGCCGTTCAGTCGTGTCCAGCTCTTTGTGACCCCGAGGACTGCAGCACTCCAGGCTGCCGTCCCAGCTTCCCCTTCATTTCACAAACCTGGTGTGTGGTGTGTCTGTGTGACAGAGTGTGTTTGTGAGTGTGTATGTGTATGTGTGAGTGTGTATGTGTTAGTGTGTGAGTGTGTATATGTCTTAGTGTGTGTGTGTTTGTGACAGTGTATCTATGTGTTAGTGTGTAAGTGTATGTGTGAGTGCATATGTGTTAGTGTGTGTTTGTGACAGTGTATGTATGTGTGTATGTGTTAGTATGTATGTGTGAGTGCGTATGTGTTAGTGTGTGTGTATGTGAATGTGTATATGCATTAGTCGGGGAAGGCAGTGGCACCCCACCCCAGTACTCTTGCCTGGAAAATCCAATGGACGGAGTAGCCTGGTGGGCTGCAGTCCATGGGGTCGCTAACAGTTGGACAGACTGAGCGACTTCACTTTCACTTTTCTCTTTCATGCATTGGAGAAGGAAATGGCAACCCACTCCAGTATTCTTGCCTGGAGAATCCCAGGGATGGGGGAGCCTGGTGGGCTGCCGTCTATGGGGTCACACAGAGTCAGACACGACTGAAGTGACTTAGCAGCAGCAGCAGCATATGCGTTAGTGTGTGTGTGTTTGTCACAGTGTATCTATGTGTGTATGTGTTAGTGTGTTAGTGTGTATGTGTGAGTGCATATGTGTTAGTGTGTGTGTCTATGTAAATGCGTACATGCGTTAGTGTGTGTTTGTGACAGTGTATCTATGTGTGTATGTGTTAGTGTGTATGAGTATGTCTGAGTGTGTATGTGTTAGTGTGTGTGGTTGTGTGTACCTGTGTTAGTGCATGTGTATGTTTGTATCTGTGTGTGTATGTGAATGTATATATGTGTTAGTGTGTGTGTGTTTGTGAGTGTGTATGTGAATGTGTGTGTATGCGAATGTATATATGTATTAGTGTGTGTGTGTGTTTGTGACTGTGTATCTATGTATGTATGTGTTTGTGTGTGTGTGTGTGAGTGCGTATGTGTTAGTGTGTGTGTATGTGAATGTGTATATGTGTTAGTGTGTGTGTTTGTGAGTGTGTATCTATGTGTGTATGTGTTAGTGTGTATGAGTATGTGTGAGTGTGTGTGTGTGGTTGTGTGTACCTGTTTTAGTGCATGTGTATGTTTGTATCTGTGTGTGTGTGTGAATGTATATATGTATTATTGTGTGTGTGTTTGTGAGTGTGTGTGTGTGTGTGTGCATGTGTGAGTACATATGTGTGAGTGTGTGTGGTTGTGTCCCTGTGTTAGTGCATGTGTATGTTTGTATCTGTGTGTGTATGTGAATGTATATATGTGTGAGTGTGTGTGTTTGTGTGTATGTGTGTGTTTGTGTGTATCTATGTGTGTGTTAGTGTGTATGAGTATGTGTGAGTATGTATGTGTGTGCGGTTGTGTGTCCCTGTGTTAGTGCGTGTGTATGTTTGTATCTGTGTGTGTATGTGAATGTATATATGTGTGTGTGTGTTTGTGAGTGTGTATGTGTGTGTTAGTGTGTATGAGTATGTGTGAGTATGTATGTGTGTGCGGTTGTGTGTCCCTGTGTTAGTGCGTGTGTATGTTTGTATCTGTGTGTGTATGTGAATGTATATATGTGTGTGTGTGTTTGTGAGTGTGTATGTGTGTGTTAGTGTGTATGAGTATGTGTGAGTATGTATGTGTGTGCGGTTGTGTGTCCCTGTGTTAGTGCGTGTGTATGTTTGTATCTGTGTGTGTATGTGAATGTATATATGTGTGTGTGTGTTTGTGAGTGTGTATGTGTGTGTTAGTGTGTATGAGTATGTGTGAGTATGTATGTGTGTGCGGTTGTGTGTCCCTGTGTTAGTGCGTGTGTATGTTTGTATCTGTGTGTGTATGTGAATGTATATATGTGTGAGTGTGTGTGTGTGTGTGTATGTGTGTGTTTGTGTGTATCTATGTGTGTGTTAGTGTGTATGAGTATGTGTGAGTATGTATGTGTGTGTGGTTGTGTGTCCCTGTGTTAGTGCGTGTGTATGTTTGTATCTGTGTGTGTATGTGAATGTATATATGTGTGAGTGTGTGTGTGTGTATGAGTATGTGTATGTATGTGTGTGTGGTTGTGTGTCCCTGTGTTAGTGCGTGTGTATGTTTGTATCTGTGTGTGTATGTGAATGTATATATGTGTGAGTGTGTGTGTGTTTGTGAGTGTGTATGTGTGTGTTTGTGTGCATCTATGTGTGTGTTAGTGTGTATGAGTATGTGTGAGTGTGTATGTGTGTGTGGTTGTGTGTCCCTGTGTTAGTGCGTGTGTATGTTTGTATCTGTGTGTGTATGTGAATGTATATATGTGTGAGTGTGTGTGTGTGTATGAGTATGTGTATGTATGTGTGTGTGGTTGTGTGTCCCTGTGTTAGTGCGTGTGTATGTTTGTATCTGTGTGTGTATGTGAATGTATATATGTGTGAGTGTGTGTGTGTTTGTGAGTGTGTATGTGTGTGTTTGTGTGCATCTATGTGTGTATTAGTGTGTATGAGTATGTGTGAGTGTGTATGTGTGTGTGGTTGTGTGTCCCTGTATTAGTGCGTGTGTATGTTTGTATCTGTGTGTGTATGTGAATGTATATATGTGTTGTGTGTGTGTGTGTTTGTGAGTGTGTGTGTGTGCATGTGTAGAAAGAAGTGCCTGGTCAAGTCACAGGGAGTTGGGAGAACTCAGGTGGAATCCTCCCCTCGTCTTCTTGCAAACTGATGCTCCTCTCAGGACTGCCATTTCCTAGCTCTAATCCTCCGTGGTAGAGGACTGTATTAGGTTTGTAGATTGTAAACGTGATTTTAGCGCTGGAACCCTTACTTTCCAGTGCAGGCCTTCCTGGAAACTAGTCCACAGAACGTGTAAGAGAGCCGTCACCTCTGACAAGCAAGGACCAGCCTCCACGCCCAGCGGCTTCATTTCCTTCATGGGGTCCCTGGAACATAGTCTGAAAACTGCCAGTCTCTACGATTTCTACAGTTTCTCCCAGCTGAGGTTTTATAACTATGATCAGAAGGGGAAACGTTCACAGGCAGAGCTGAAGCAGCAGGATCTTCCTGAAAACAGGAAGTCAGAGCTGCCAAACTGTGAAGCCAGGGCTTTTAGGCCACACCACATTCTTTCTCAAGGAACCTTTCGCCTCCTTTTGGGTGAATTGTTGACAGCAACGGCCAGCTGTTGTGTATACACGGGAAGATTGCTGGGCTGAAAAGAACGTTCTCAATAGCCAGCTGTGACTCATTTGCAAATTATTTCACCACTTAGAGGCTCAATTCTTTGTGAAAAGAGGGGAGTGGAACAAGCTAGTCCTCGGAGGTTACTGGTGGCTAAAAATGTTCTGAGATGGAGAAAATTATTAATGTGTTCACAAAAATTGTATGTTCAAGTGCCATGTTTCAGGCACCACTTGCTCTGCATAGGGATTATAGCCTAACCGGAGGACAGACACCAAACAATGATGAATTATGTGAAAAAGAAAGTGTCGGCTGACAAGTGATCAGAGAGGAACATCTCAACTTGGACCAGAGGGTCTGGGTGGTCTTTCAAGACAGAGAGAGGCAGAGTCACAGTGAGATGTGCAGGGAGAAAGAGATAGAGAGACAGAGACAGAGAGAAGCGGAGAGATAGAATTAGGAAAACGAGGCCAAGGGCATCTGAGATGGCTAAAGATCAGGGAGAGAAGTTTGATTTCAGCTGAGGTTAGAGAGATGTGTGACCCAGAGAACCAAGTGAATTCATTGTCTAATGCACCAACCTGTGGGCAAAGCAAACTCTGGTCATCTTTCTGCTCTACTTGGCTCCAAAATATTTGAGCAAGCAGCTTGCACAAAATAACACGAAGTAACAGATTAAAAGAATGGTGGGGAAAAAAAGGAGAGATCAGAGCCAAGAATGGAATAAAAATGCTCATCACAGTGACCTAAATCCCGGCTGCAGACGCCACAGACTTTACTCAAATCTTCTCAGTGATCAAAGGAGAAAGAACTTGTGTTTCCCTGTTCAGTGGTACAGTTCACAGTGTTAATGGAATCATCACAGTAAAATTGTTGATAGGAAAGCCGTCAGAGTGTAAAATTCCTCTGGGGTCTTCCAGTATAAACCATTCATTGTGGATGTTGATACAATGTTGTCTGCTAAACTCTTCTTTAATCAGTCTCTTTTGTCTGGCTTAATCCAGCGGGAGACTTAAAAGCATCAACCATCACCCGCCTTGCCGTGATATTATGCCCTTAACCATTCTGAAGGAGATCAGCCCTGGGATTTCTTTGGAAGGACTAATGCTGAAGCTGAAACTCCAGTACTTTGGCCACCTCATGAGAAGAGTTGGCTCATTGGAAAAGACTCTGATGCTGGGAGGGATTGGGGGCAGGAGGAGAAGGGGACGACAGAGGATGAGATGGCTGGATGGCCTCACCGACTCGATGGATGTGAGTCTGAGTGAACTCCGGGAGCTGGTGACGGACAGGGAGGCCTGGCATGCTGCGATTCATGGGGTCGCAAAGAGTCGGACACGACTGAGCGACTGAACTGAACTGAAATGAACCCTGATATCCTGATACACTGCTCTCTAGACTGTTCTCCTACTCCGGAGCCTACAGCACAACTGGTCCTTTCTTTACCTGAATACGGAAAGTGAAAGTCTTAATCACTGAGTCGTGTTTGAGTCTTTGTGACCTCATGGACTGTAGCCCGCCAGGCTCCTTTGTCCATGGAATCCTCCAGGCAAGGATACTGGAATGGGTTGCCATTTCCTTCTCCAGGGGAATCTTCCCAACCCAGGGATTGAGCCTGGAGTTTCCTACACTGCAGGCAGATTCTTTACCTTCTGAACCACCAGGGAGCTTGGGTTGGAGCTTCATTACTACTGTTACCTTTGAAAAGCGTTATTCATTAATATTAATTTAATTAATTCAATCTTAACATTTTGGTTTCTCCTCATTTCACAATTATTTAGGAATAAAGCCATTTATAAGATTGTTCCATTAACAAATCCACTTTTGAATAATACTTTTGGAGTTGCTGTTTTAAAAATAAAGTTCCTGGTCTAGAACTCCTTATACAGAACTTAATGCTGGTCTTATTGAAACTAATCCTGCCTATTTAACAGAAGCCAGTCAATAACATTTTGGTTTCTCCTCATTTCACAATTATTTAGGAATAAAGCCATTTATAAGATTGTTCCATTAACAAATCCACTTTTGAATAATACTTTTGGAGTTGCTGTTTTAAAAATAAAGTTCCTGGTCTAGAACTCCTTATACAGAACTTAATGCTGGTCTTATTGAAACTAATCCTGCCTATTTAACAGAAGCCAGTCAGTTCTCATTTCTCTTCATGCCCTGAAATCATGCCTGACTTGAGAAATTAGTCTTTTCTTTTTTTTTTTTAACAGAATTTGTTTCAATATTTTCTTCATCTCTGGATGATGCTAAGCACACGTGTGAGAATATGTATTCAATTAATGGACTTGGTATCGTGTAGACATACAGTTAAGATCTTAGCTTGTGTACCTTCGGATATGTTATGTAACCTCCTTCCTGAGCCTTACATACTTTATCTCTTAGATAAAGATGATTAAAACCCCTGTCTCATACTTTGAGAATTTTAAAAAACATTGTGTATATCAGAGACTTTCTGTAGTATGTAAATAAGGACAATAAACAATCCTGTCTAACAGGGTCATTTCAAGGATTAAAAGAGTACATGTGAAGAAACATGAGGGAGGGAAAAATCAGTTTGATATTGATAGTGGTCACTCTTCACATGGATACGATACAGCTGTCCTGTGTAACAGGACAGGAGACTGTCCTCCTTGCTGTCAGGAGGCTCCATTTATAGCCGCTCTAGACAGAACTTGGCAGTGTCTATAAAAACTTTTAAATATACGTGTCCTATAGGCAGCAATTCAACTTCTCAGTTTTACCATTAAAGTGCATATTAGCAGGAAGGGTGTATACAAACGTGTATGTTGCAAAACTCTTTGTGATAAATTAGCCGAAACTGGAAACTCCCTAAATGTCCAGGGAGGAATAGGCTCGTAGATTTTGGTGTGTCAGTTCTACAAAACAGTGGAAAAGACTGAGGGAGAATTATACTTATAACATGGAAAGAGGTACAGGAAGTAATGACTGAACTTGTTAAAAATCAGCATATAGAAAAACCCTTGGACTGCAAGGAGATCCAACCAGTCCATTCTGAAGGAGATCAGCCCTGGGATTTCTTCGGAAGGAATGATGGTAAAGCTGAAACTCCAGTACTTTGGCCACCTCATGTGAAGAGTTGACTCACTGAAAAAGTCTCTGATGCTAGGAGGGATTGGGGGCAGGAGGAGAAGGGGACGACCGAGGATGAGATGGCTGGATGGCATCACGGACTTGATGGACGTGAGTCTGAGTGAACTCTGGGAGATGGTGACGAACAGGGAGGCCTGGCGTGCTGCGATTCATGGGGTCGCAAAGAGTCGGACACGACTGAGCGACTGAACTGAACTGAACTGATAAAAAAACCTATCAATATGCATTTCACTTATGTGAATACATATAGAGCCACATAAAACAGCATTATATATTTTTGACTGGTACATATAAGAATATTAAGCAGAAAAAGTATAAATTTACATGCCAATATAAACCATAATCACCTCTTGGGGAGTGCAGGAAGAGATTGAAGTGGAGGGTTACTGTTTAAAAGAAACATTTGGGACTTCCCTGGTGGCCCAGCTGTTAAGATTTCACCTTCCATTGAAGGTGGTACCAGTGTGATCCCTGGTTGGGGAGCTGGGATCCCACATACCTCCTGGCCCCAAATCCAAAAAGCATAGAACAGAAACAATATTGTAATAGATTAAATAAAGATTCTACCAAAGAATGATCCAGATCTAAAAATATTTCTTTAAAAATTAAAAAATAAAAGAAATATTCCCTTACCTATGGTGTTCTAATTTTTTAAAATGGAGAATCTGCACATATGTTATAGAGTTGGAATACAATTTAAAAAGCTTTGGGAATAATGCCTGGCATATTACAAGCTTCGGCTGCTGTTGCTAAGTCACCTCAGTCATGCCCGACTCTGTGCAACCCCATAGACGGCAGCCCACCAGGCCCCCCCGTCCCTGGGATTTTCCAGGCAAGAACACTGGAGTGGGTTGCCATTTCCTTCTCCAGTGCATGAAAGTGAAAAGTGAAAGGGAAGTCGTTCAGTCGTGTCCGACTCTTCGCGACCACATGGACTGCAGCCCACCAGGCTCCTCTGCCCATGGGATTTTCCAGGCAAGAGTACTGGAGTGGGGGGCCACTGCCTTCTCCAATAATAAGCTTCTAATAAGGGTTAATTCCTTCCTTTGACATAAAATTTTTAAATCATCTGCCAAGTGAAATGAGATTTATTCATTAATTAAGCAAATACTTATTAACACAGAGTTTGTCCCAGTCATATCCTGTGCTTCAGGGAAACAGTAGAGAGATGTTTACAACTTGAGTAGAAGACAGATAAATAAAAAAGAAAACACTGCAGTCTCACAGGAGCTGATAGAGGAAACAGAGGATGCTATGGGGACATAGCACAGTAATGCGTAACTTCGCCTGAAGGAGTCAGAGACCAAGGAAGACTTCACAGAGGAAATTCAAAGCCATAGCCCCTCCTGTGTCTGTTGTTGCTATTTAGTCATTAAGTCACGTCCAACTCTTGTGAGCCCTTGGACTGCAGCCCACCAGGCCCCCCCGTCCCTGGGATTTCCCAGGCAAGAATACTGGAGTGCGTTGCCACTTCCTTCTCCAGGGGGTCTTCTTGGATCAAGGATCAAATTCCCATCTATTGCATTGGCAGCCGGATTCTCTACTGCTGAGCACCCAGGCATGCCCCCTCCTATGTATAAACTGCCAATAACCCAAGTGGTCAGAGAGTGGATCCAATCCTAGCATGAATTAAAAGGACTGAGGCAGACGAGTTACAGCCAAGGTTAAAGGAGCTTAAGGATGACTGTCGGGGTTCACCATGATCTGTGCACACAACCACTAAAGAAGCGGGATTTCATAAGCATCTGTCCTTCGCTCAAGAACCATCTTGTGAAATAGGGTCAAAGACAAATTAAAATCCACATTCAGCTCTGCTGCAGACTCACTGAGTTGGCTTTCCTATCTCAGACCACGTCATAGCGTGGGGCCCCTTCAGAAGCAATTCATGAAAACGATGGGAGGGTTCTTGGAATCATGTTCCGGGCTGCGGTCAGACTGCAGAGAAACAATGAAAAAGGTACAAACTCTAGTACATGAAGGGGAATTCAACTGGAGATGAGGTGAGAACAGAGGGTAAGCCAAGCATCCATGAGAGGCCAAGAGTGAGAAGCGGGCTGGGGAACAGACGTGGAGTCAGAGCTGCCAGAGGCAGTCTCTCTCCTCTGACTGTCTCTTAAGTCAGGTCCCACGCAGTCACTCAGTGGTTCCAGCCACAAGCATTAGCCACGTGGCACTCTGATCTCCTTCAGAGCTTCTGGGCTATCTTTGCTCTGTGCTCACTGTGACTTGCTCACAGCTTTGGATCTGCTGGTTTAGGTCCCTATTTCTAGCCCCAGGGAACCCCATGACCCCGCAGATGTGACCTATTAAGGTCACACACAGTCTACATGTGTCTTATTGCTTTGCTGGCTCTGAGTAACCATTGCTAAACCCAGCTCAGTGAGGGCTCTCAGTTCCCAATTTAGAGTCAGCCTTCCTGGTCAGGATCACCCTTTGGATAGATCAGTACCCAAAGCACAGGGAAGAAAACATTTGTCCCAAGTCATAAAGGGGTTGGTATGCGTGGTACTTTGTAAAGAGGTCTCTAATGAATGTCCGTGGTCGTAAGGCCATGCTCCAGCTGGCTTAAGGTATCAGCCACACAGCACCTAAGGCCATAAAGCTAAGGGGTGTCATCAAAAATACTTGAAAGCAACCTAATTGTCCGTTGACAGAGGAATGGATAAAGAAGATACACAGCGGAATATTACTCAGCCATCAAAAAGAGTGAAGTCATGCCCTGCATCCAGCCGCATGGAGGGACCTACAAAGCGTCATACTGAGTGAAGTAAGTCAGACAGAGGAGGAGAAACATTGTATGACATTCCTTATATGTGGAATCTAAAAAGAAGTGATATAAACAAACTTCCAAAGTAAAAAATACATTATTTTCTATCACAAATGATCAAAACGGAAACCCCATCAGTCTATGACCAGAAGTGTAAAAGGCATAAACGAATCTTTGCGGGGCCTAATTATGCAGTAGACATGTAGGCTGGGAGTCTTATCTGAAGTAGCTTCTTTAACTTATTACTCAGATTCCTATTACGACTAATAATAAGTGGGCCACTTATTTTTTATGCCAAGGTACAAATAGGAAAATTTAAATTGGTTTTTAATTCAAGGAACTATAAGACACAGAGTGGACATCGGCGTCTTTCCTTGAGTTTTTTCAAGGCTTCTTTTATCTCCTTGTTTCTCAAGCTGTGTATGATGGGGTTCAGCATGGAACTCACAGCTCCATAAAACAGGGACACCACCGTTTCTTGGCCCCGTGAGTAGCCAGCACCGGAGTGGAGATATGCCAAGAGACCAGGGCCATGGAAGAGAGTCCCCGTGGTCAAACGAGAGGCGCAGGTGTGGGAAGCTTTCGTCCACCCTGGGGCTGAGCGGGTCCTCGTGACAGCAGCGACGGTGTAGCCTAGGAAACCGAGGCAACGAGAGCGGACGCCCCGCCAGCCGCACACTCGGCGAGCGAGGTCACGCCCTGGCGCGGAAGGGCTGGAACAAGACCAGCAGGCGTGGCAGGTCCCAGAAACGGTGGGCAACGGCCCGTGGCCCGCAGAACTGGAGCCGGGCGCGGCTGGTCTGGGCCCGTCCGGCGCGGAGGCCGCCAGCGTGTGCAGCGCCGGCCGGCCGCGCAGAGCCGGGCCCCAGGGCGCCCCGCGCCTCCCGCCCCGACCAAGACCGGGCGGAGCGCCCGCGAGCGGGACGTCTTCCGCTCCCCGAGAGCATCTTAGGCGCTGTGGCGGAGGCACACGAGAGGTCTGCGAGGGACAGCTACGGAGGAAGAAACGCATGGCGGAGTGGAGGTGTGGCTCCACGCCACCAGGCCCATGACAGGTTCCACGCCAGAGTCACGAAGAGGATCCCCAGGAGCAGAATGAAGGGGGTAACCTGAAGCTCGGGATGCTCTGAAAATCCCACGAGGATGAAGTTGGTCATGAGGCTGATGCTCTGCCCCAGGGCCATCTCTCTTCTCTCTGCTGCCTTCAGAGCCCCAAAATGCGATTCCTGCGGCAATGAAAATCCAGGTAAAGAAACCATTTGGTTCTGTCATGGAATCCTAGACCCTCAGAGCCCGCAGAGACAGTGAAAGGCAAATGTCCTACCTCCACCCAATGCAGAAATCCCCCCTACAGCATTTGTTGGGTTTTTCCAAAAGATTATTGTCACCCTGATCTCATTTGTTTATGCAAAAGTGACCGGCCCCAGAATAGACTGGCATGTTTGCATTCTCTGGGTCATCACCTTCACTGTCCACATCACAGCTTTATCAAAGGCAGTTATTCATAGCACTGGCATTAGATACCACCCCCCTTTTTTTTTCAGTTGTTCTAAGCAACGCTATGACAAATTTAGACAACACGTTAAAAAGTAGAGACATTATTTTACTAACAAAGGTCAGTATACTCCAAGCTATGCTTTTTCCAGTAGTCATGTACGGATGTGAGAGTTGGACTATAAAGAAAGCTGAGCGCCCAGGAATTGGTGCTTTTGAACTGTGATGTTGGAGGAGACTCTTGAGAGTCCCTTGGACTGCAAGAAGATCCAACCAGTCCATCCTAAACAAAATCAGTCCTGAGTGTTCACTGGAAGAACTGATGCTGAAGCTGAAGCTCCAATACTTTGGCCACCTGATGGGAAGAATTGACTCATTGGAAAAGCCCCTGATGCTGGGAAAGATTGAAGGCGGGAGGAGAAGGGGACGACAGAGGATGAGATGGTTGGATGGTATCACTGACTCAATGGACATGAGTTTGAGCAAGCTCCGGGAGTTGGTGAGGGACAGGGAAGCCTGGTGTGCTGCAGTCCATGGGGTCGGAAAGAGTTAGACACGACTGAGCGACTGAACAATAAGCTTTGTGATTCGATTATTGAGCCACTCAGATTTATACTAGATTTTTTCTTTTTCGAAAAGAAATTCCTAGACAGGCAGTTTTGCGTTTCTTATCATCATTGTCTGTTCTGACCAGGCCTTATGGAGTCAAGATGTTCTTTTTCCTTAAAGCAGAGCAATGAAGCACTTAGGGATGTGAAAAACTGGCTTCCAATTTAGAAATTAAAGAAAGGGTAAGGAAAAAAAGCTCCATGCCATGAAATGTTTACGCTCAATGTTATCAATACTGTGTGTCTGACAGAGAAATGAAGATGATGTAGAAAATAATAAAACATTGCTATTAAGTTCAAAGTATTCAACCTATCGCACGAGACAGTCAGGAAATAAACGGATCACACCCCAGTACATCAGGTGCGCCGAGAGCAGTGTTTGTCCAGTGCCCTGGGTCTGGGGCACAGCATCTGAGAGGAAATGCGTTTGACTCCAACAATGAGGAAAGAGTCACCAGAACGAAAATTTTGTGTATGAGGGGTTGACAGGTGGTTCGCTCAAGAGCTTTGTGCTAAAAATGGAAAAAAGCATTTGCAAAAGCACAGGAGAACATATCATTTGAGGAACCTTTAAAGTGCTAGCATGGCCAGAGCACAGAGTAATCAGAATTAAGAGAAGATAATTAGGTCTACCTTTGAGAAATGGCAGGGGCTGAACAAACCGTGAAAGGACTTCAAAAGTAAAGATGATGAGACATATGTTGAAATGTTTCATATGTATAATCACACTTATTGCATATATAATATGGCACATACTCTCTCTATATAATTGTATATATGGATTTACATGTTCACATTTAATTTCAACCTTCTCTCCACTTCTGGACTTCTGTCCCCTTTGCCCTGCTGTGTTCTCTGGATAAGACTTATCTCCTCTCCTGGACTTCCCTGGTGGCTCAGATGGTAAAGAATCCACTTGCAATGCAGGAGACCTAGGTTTGATCCTTGGGTCAGGAAGAACCCCTGGAGGAAGGCATGGCAACCCACTCCAGTATTCTTGCCTGGAGAATCCCCGTGGACAGAGGAGCTTGGAGGGCTGTGGGGTCTCCAAGAGTCGGACACGACTGAGCGACTCAGCACATACACATACCTCGCCTTCTACATAGCATATAGTTCATTGCTTTGTTGATTACCAATGGTCTCGCTCCCTCCACAAGAATGTAAACTCAATGAAGTTTACGATTTTTTGGCATTTTTGTCTCTTTTGTTCATTGAAGTATCACAAGCACCCAGACCAGTGCTTGGCACAAAGTACGTATTCAATACATATTCCTTGAATAAACATCATGATAAGGAGTTTGACCTTTCCTTTATGGCCAAAAGAGAAAGCAAGAATATTTTATTTTTGCTTGTTTTTTAAATTTAACCTTTTCTGTAAACAGGGAACTAGATGTCAAATACTAATTTAACCATATAACAGAGCAGAAGCAGTGGAGAAGGCGGATGAAAGTGAAAGAGGCTGAGAAGGAAGACGGGAAAGTTGCTCCAAGGCCAGCAAGAAAGCCGGGGATGATCTGAATTAAACAGGTAGATGGAGAAACAAACCCACCCTGGAGATGTAATGACGTCACTCATTCTGCAGTAAGGAACCACATCTAGCCAGACAACTAGTCTCCCCGCTTCATGTCTCACATTCACAGTCATTGTCAAAGGTATGTTTTAGCAAGTGTCATCCTGATTCTTGCTACTTCAGCCTCAAGGTTCTAAGATATCTAGTCTATTACATTTTTAGAGTGGGATACATGTCGACTACCAATTATTTTATATGATTACTATATCGATTACCTGGTTACTTTGACCTGAATTATCTGAAGGTGAAGATAAAGAAGTAGAGTATATGACATACATTAAATTGCCTTATAATTATTTAACTAATATGAATACATATACACACACACACACATTTATACATACACATTCATACACACACACACGCACATTAATGTGTGTGACCTGAGAGTGACTATATAGTTGTTTGGTATCAGAGGTGAAGTTAGAACCTAAGTCTCGTTTTCTAGGAGTAGCCCTTTCTGCTTTACCTTATCCTAAAACCTGGAGTTTCCGCGATCCCTAGAGAGAATCCAAGGACACCAGATGATGTTTTTACATTGTGGGCACACGCGCGCATATCCATGGGTCTAGAATAGGCTGGAAGCAAAGCCGCTCATTCGGGTCCTGCTGCGCCTGCCCTTCGCTGTGCGGCCCTGGGAAGAGATGTTTGCCTTTCTGGATCTTCACCTTCTTATCCCCCGCCTACACAAAACATTAACTCGGATCATTGTCTTTACTCCACTTGCCTTCCTTCTTAATTTCCGTTAAAGTAGCTGCTGCTGCTGCTGCTGCTAAGTCGCTTCAGTCGTGTCCGACTCTGTGCGACCCCATAGATGACAGCCCACCAGGCTCCCGTCCCTGGGATTCTCCAGGCAAGAACACTGGAGTGGGTTGCCATTTAGTAAGTAGCAGACACTTTTTAAAGACGAGATCTTCTGTAGAATTCCAGATTTGTAAAACAGGTCTAGTCCAGCTCCTCTAGTTAAAGTCAGCGCAGGAAGGAGGAGCACCCCTCCACCCTGCCCATTTTCAAGGGTCTTTCCAACCCTCCTGTTCTGACATTCAAGGACTCACTGCGAACTATTTCTCAAGAAAGGCAAAGAGCAGACTCACCCAAAACTCCTTAAACTCTGAGTTTGTCGGATATCGAAGACCAGAAGCTTGTAGCAAGGATAAAACTCATCTCTGCTGGCACCTGGAGCACTGTGGCGTTGGTCAAAAAAATAAATAAAATTTGAATGTAGCTACTCTAAATTGGCCACCAAGGGAAGAACTCAGCAGGACTCTAAAGCAAGACCCATACTCTCCAAGGTACGATTGGATCTCTAGTCAAGGGGTATGACAGGTCCCAGGGAGAACCGATTAGCAACTTGGCTGCCCATCTGGGCTCAGAGAAAAAAAGGATGCCAGCTTTGGTTGGGTGGAGTTCATAAGGATCCCAGCTTTGGTTGGTGGAATTGATTTCCATTGGTCCTGCTTCCATTATATTTCTAGTCCCTGATCTGGGTCCAATAAGGTTTCCCTAGAGATAGGGAAGCCAAGAGCAGCTTTTGGCTTCAAAATAGGTAACTATATCATCAACCACAGTCACCTTTGTGTAGCACCAAATATTGCACAGAACTTCTTCAGTGTAAAAATATCTTTTGGATGACTCCAAGGGTTGGAGTTAGGACTGAATGGGTAAAACTGAAGGAGAGAAAGAGACAGAGAGATTAAAAGGAAATAGGATAGTCCAAAGGTAGAGTGGATGCTTTGGAATGGAGTAAATTCTCCATCACTAGAAGTGAGTGAGAGGTAAGTGAGGAGAAGACACTTACACACGGAATCTAAAAACAAGCAAACTCATAGAAACACAAATCAGATTGGTGGCTGCCAGAGGCAATGGGTGAAGGTGACCAAGGGGTACAGACTTCCAGCAATAAGAGAAATAATTTCTGGAGATGTACATCATGGTGACTAGAGTTAACAAAAATACATCATATATTTAACAGTTGCTAGGACAGTGCATCTTAAAAGTTCTCCTCTCGAGAAAAATTGTGTAACTATTTGAGTTGATGTATCTTAACTACATAAACCTACGTGGTAATCAATTCACAACATATACATATACTAACCCATTATGCTGTACGCCTTAAACTAATGTAAAGTTATACATCATTTGTAGCTTAATAAAACTGGAAAAAAGTAAAATGAATAGGCTATGAGAGAGAGTATATTCCAGATTATTCATTGGAAGGACTGATGCTGAAGCTGAAGCTCCAATACTCTGGCCACCTGATGAGCCAACTCACTGGAAAAGACCCTGATGCTGGGAAAGACTGAAAGCAAAAGGAGAGGTGGGTGGCAGAGAATGAGATGGTTAGATAGCATCACTGACTCAAGGGACACGAATCTGAGCAAACTCCAAGAGACAATGGAGAACAGAGGAGCCTGGCGCGCTGCAGTTCATCGGGTCACAGAGAGTTAGACATAACTTAGGGAGTGAACAACGACAGTGAGAGGGACAGAGTGGATCTGAATTAGTTGACCTTATTGGTTCTTTAAAATTCTAAACTCTATGATTTTGTATGATAAGGAGGAAGGGGAAAGAAGACCAACAGGTACTACCACTTTTGGCTGTGTGGATCGCACCTTTCATATCCTTTATTTTGCAACACCCTCATAGTAGCTCCCAGTGAGAAACATTCTTAAATGCACTTTCAGATGTGAACATGGAATTTTGGAGAAGTGCCTGACAAGGTCACGCAGAGAGGCTGTGGTAAAGCTGGAATTTGTACTAAAGTCTTCCAGAATCGGAAGTCCATGTTCAGTCCTCCACACCCAACGGCTGTGCACTGCCCCGCCCCCACCCCCCATCCCTGCCCTGCCAACATGAGGACTTGAGAAATGGATGGCAATGGGGAGCATCACTTGATAGACTTCATTTAAAAAAAAATCTATGTGCAGGGAGTTTAATGCAAAAATAATAGTTTGGTGTTTGACTAAGACCAGATTTCCTTCATGCCATGCTTTATGGTTTATGGAATGTCCCACTTGGAAAGACCTGAGTTCTACTTGTGTGTCTGGTAAAAGAACATGCAAAAAAAAAAAAGAAAACAACCAGAAGGAAGTGGGTACTGTGCAAACCCACAGGGCCTTGTGGCCTCGTTCGAGGGTTTGAGCAAAATGGCAGCTGCACCCTGTTTTTGCTGGCAGCTCTTCAAGCTGCGTCCAGATGAGAAAAATCTGCTCCCTTTTCCTGTCTCCACTCCCAGACCCCACCCACTGCTCTTTTTTCAGGGTCAAAACCTCCCACTGTGAAGTTAAAAAAAAATCACACCCCTTCCCGACATTCCCAGCTCTTGGCCTACGACCTACATCTTGGGGACCCCTTAAGGCTTAATGCTGGGGTGATGCAGTAGTTTGTACATAGTTACTCTTTTCTAGATTAAAAAGATATGTGAATAAAATCCCCATACCGCTCTAGCCTTTTACTCCTCGTTGCAGAGTGAAGGGTATAAGGATGAAATACTGGAAGAGTGTGGCGTTTTTAAAAAATCCCTGCCTATCTCCCTCCCTCCTTCTCAAGGCAAAATTTCAGAAAGGACTCTTTTTTTGATACTTGCAGAATAAGCAGATCATAAACAGAATCAAATTCTTCTTTCAAAGCATCTCCGTACCAGCCCCTTTTGTCAGACCATTTGAACCTGATTGTTCATGGTCTACCAAAGTCTTCCAACTGCCTTCTTTTTCCCTTCAGACTCTCTCTAGTTCACCCTTTCCTCCTTAACCTGAAGAAAGGTCTCCCTAAACACAGGTCCAATCATGTCAAGCCTTGTCCAAGAATATTCATCAGTACTGCTGTTCATTAAGAGCCTGATGACATTTAAGTTTCTTAGCCTGATCCTCAGAGCCCTTACCACCCAGTGATGCTTGGGGAACCTGTTCTGGAAGTCAAAAAAAAATATGAATGAAAGGCCTTTGGATGGGCCAAGAAGAAAGTGGTGATCTTCCAAGCACAGTTTCAATAGGATCCCATCAATCCCAGATGTGTCTAGAGTGGGGTTCCAGAGGGGCTTTGAGTAAAGCCCTGAGTGGAAACAAATGAGATCCGAGCTTAGCAGCAAGAGAAGAGAAAGGAATGGGAAGGCAGGAGCCACGGCTGGCAATGTCAAGGGAAGGAATTCTCAAGGTGGAGAAACTGGAATAGATTTGCAGGCTGAAGGAAAGACCTTGGAGAGGAATTCTCTGGAGCAGTGGTCCTCAGTCATGGCTGCTCACAGAACAGCTAGTCATGGGTGGAACCAAAACTTAAGCCTGTGCCTCCAATCATGAGAGACATGGAAAGGCTGGATGAGACCCGCAAAGGCAAGCATGATGGGAGGAACAGGGAGCCAAAATCAGGAAGAGAGGGACTTAAACAGGGAAGAGGTGGCACAGAGGACACCAGGGTAGGACTTTATGCTTTTGCTTAAAACTGGTCTTGTCTGCCTTTGCCCATAATTGTTTTAGCTCATTGAAAATAACATGCATGCGTGCATGTGTGCCTCTTCAGCTGTGTCCAGCTCTTTGCATCCCCACGAACTATATAGCCTGCCAGGCTCCTCTGTCCCTGGAAATTTCCAGGTAAGAACACTGGAGCAGGTTCCCATCTCCTACTCTAGGGGCTCTTCTGGACCCAGGGATTGAGCCTGCAGTCTCTTGCATCTCATTCATTGGCAAGCAAGCTCTTTATAGCTAAGCCACGAGGAAGCCCCCAAAATAACATAGAAGTTTATTTTGGGGGGATCCGGGGTAAAGGAAGAAGGTGTTCTCTGAAATCCATTATGCAGTCTTAGAATAGACCTATAAACCAGCCTGGTGAAACCTAGAGAATAGTTGCCCAACTCCATGTGTCAGGCAGATGTGGCCCTTCAGACACACAGCATCTATTGTCTATTCTCTTAGAGACTCTAATCCTGTTTGGAGTGCTGGCAAGGATGGAGGCTCTTCTGGGAAGCCACATTGCTGTGGTATCCCCTGCTGAGAGAGCCCACCCCCAGACTTCCCTAAAGAAGTTTTTCTGGGACACAGAATTCACACAAGCATGAGGCCACTAGAAATCACGCATCCAGTTAACTGTGCATTGCCACGCGGAGTTGTCCCTTAAAAACAGACCTTAAAATGACCCAGAGCTGATGTTGCTTGGCAAACGTACAACCTCTCTGAATTTGCTTGAGTTTAAAAGTAGCAGTTTGTCAGTGGGCTGAATTTCAAGGAGCAAAGACAGCTGGGATTGGATTCAGGCAGTCAGGTTGATAGATGTTCTCCGGAGAGGGCTCTCCAGCTGGAGCCCAGATGGTGGGAAAGGCTTGTCTATGAAGCCATAAAAAAAACCCAGATGAATAAGGAACATTTTAGGCTACGTCGATGTTGATGGTTTGGAGAGGGGAGAGGAAATGAGGAGGCAGTGGGACATCAAGCATCTATTTATTTTACGGAATCATTCATTGGTCTTGAAAATCTAAAATTGGTCTTCATTCTCTCTACCAGAACCTAGAGAGCCTCTTAAAAAGCAGAGACATCAGTTTGCTGACAAAGGTCCATCTAGTCAAAGCTATGGTTTTTCCAGTAGCCACGTATGAATGTGAGAGGTGGACCCTAAAAAAAGGCTAAGCACCGAAGAACTGATGCCTTCAAACTGTGGTGTTAGAGAAGACTCTTGAGAGTCCCTTGGACTGCAAGGAGATCCAACCAGTCCATCCTAGAGGGAATAAGACCCAAATATTCACTGGAAGGACTGATGGTGTAGCTGAAGCTCCAACACTTTGACCATCCGATGCAAAGAGCTGACTCATGGGAAAAGACCCCAATGCTGGGAACAATTGAAGGCAGGAGGAGAAGGGGACAACAGAGGATGAGATGGTTGGATGGCATCACCGACTGGATGGACATGAGTCTGAGCAAACTCAGGGAGGCAGTGAAGGACAAGGGATTCTGGCATGCTGCAGTGCATGGGATTGCAGAGTCGGACAGGACTGAGCGACTGAACTGAGCTGATCAAGGACAATGAGAAAGATAAGTCAGGCGGTTTTCGGGTTGATGTCCTGACATCCCCTAGCTGCGCCCTGTCTTGACCTCGAGATCTCCACTGACTTTCATCTCTAGGCCACCCCAGTAGCACCATGTGGCAGCCCCAACCTAGACCTCACCATGATGGGAGACCACTAAGTCTTCTAATCTCAAAGCCTAAATTCCCCTTGACCAAAACTTCCTGCTTTTCCCCTGGGCAACTCTCAGCGAACCTACTTGTGGTGACGTCTTGTTCCTCACAGCCTCCCGGGGTCTTCAGCCCATTGCTCTGGCTCTAAGATGCTCCTACGACCAGCCCCTGTGGTTTTCCTCTTTTTCCCTGTACTGTCCTCAGTCGTGGGGCGCTGATGAGATCAGCTATTTAAATGAGTTCAGTTCAGTTCAGTCGCTCAGTTGCGTACTACTCTTTGTGACCCTGTGGACTGCAGCACGCCAGGCCTCCCTGTCTATCACAACTCCCAGAGTTTACTCAAATTCATGTCCATGGAGTCGGTGATGCCATCCAGCCATCTCATCCTTTGTCATCCCCTTCTCCTCCGGCCCTCAGTCTCTCCCAGCATCAGGGTCTTTTCCAGTGAGTCAGTTCTTCGCATCAGGTGGCCAAAGTACTGGAGTTTCAGCTTCAGCATCAGTCCTTCCAATGAATATTCAGGGCTGATTTTCTTTAGGATAGCCTGGTTGGATCTCCTTGCAGTCCAAAGACAAGAGTCTTCTCCAACACCACAGTCCAAAAGGATTCGGTGCCAGCTTTCTTTAATGAGTACAGACGAACCTGTTCGCCGGGTGGGAATAGAGACTCAGATGTAGAGAACGAACATTTGGAAACAGAGGGGGAGAGAAGGTTGGGACGATTGGGAGGTTAGGACTGACGTGGTCAGTGCTCTGTGATGACGTACAGGGTGGGATGGGGGGGGAAGGAAGCCAGGATGCATAGGAATACATACAGCTGACTCACTTCATTGTACAGCAGAAAGGAACACAACACTGTAAAGCAATTAGACTCCAATAAAAATAAGTCAAATCTAAAAATGAAAAATAAATGAGGTCTACAACCCCACAGAGGTGTTCACGGCTGCACAGAATCCTTCCCAAGTCTTTTGCTGACTGGCTGTCTTATCCCCCGCAGCCAGCCCCAGGCAGCCTTTCTTGTTACCTTTGCCTGGGTGTGGGTTCTCCTTGTGCCAGACTCCCAGAGCTGCTACTTGCTAATCCCGCGTGGCACCCGTCGCTTTCTGACTCAGATAACAGCTGCGTGTCTGCCTGTATTACTTCTCTCTGAGGCCCCTCGGGGTTTAAGCTTCCCTGCACCCCAGGGCTGGCGCCAAGCAGATGCTTGGAGACTGTTTTCTGAATTGAGAAGGACAATCTTTCTACACGGGAACTTTTAAAGCTTCATCGGGGTATCAGCTGCAAAGCTCAGAGGTGGGTAGTTTTTCGGAGAAGCAAACTAAAATGTATGAGGATATTAGTTTCTCCTTGTTGTGTAAATGAATTAACACAAATTTAGCAGCTTAAAATTATAGGCCTAGTATATTACCTCTCAGCTCTGTAGGGCAGAACCTGGGCACAATGCGCCTGGGTTCTTTGCTTATTGTCTTCTGAACAGGGTGGGAGAAGATACTGCTTTTTTTTTTTTTTTTTTTTGCTCTACCCACCAAATGGCAACCCACTCCAGTATTGTCTAGAGAATCCCCATGGACAGAGGAGCCTGGGGGGCTAGAGTCTATGGGGTTGCCAAGAGCTGAGCGTGACTCAGCAACTGAGCAGGCACACCCCTCTTCAAGTAGAGTGTCCCCACTTCTTGCATCTTATGAAGGAGGGTGGGAGATGCTTCGACATCCCTTCTGCAGATGAGAGGTAAGAGGCTGAAGTTGCTTAGAAAGGTCTTGTTGCTTTGTTCAAGGAGGAATTTTCTCATAGTGAGAGTTTTCTTACCTTCATTCACAGGTGTAAGAGACCAAGGGGTTGTGGACCCTTGGGGTGAATTCAAGAGAAGTATAAATGTCTCCTAGATACAAAACAGAGGCGGATGTGTTTAGCCTGTCTCAGACATGCATGCCAAGATATTTGAAGGGATAATTCCAGCCAAAGTGGCAACTCTTGGGAGAAACAGTATCCTGTTTGGAGAACTGTGGGAGAAGGGGTGGCATTCTGTCCCCTTGGGTTTATACATATACATATATATACTTACTTAGATGGTCCTATTTAGAAAGTGAAAGTTGCTCAGTGGTGTCTGACTCTTTGCGACCCCATGGACTATACAGTCAGTGGAATTCTCCAGGCCAGAATACTGGAGTGGGTAGCCATTCCCTTCTCCAGGGGATCTTCCCAACGCAGGGATCAAACCCAGGTTTCCCACATTGCAGGCGGATTCTCTAACAGCTGAACCAGCTGGGAAGCCCGAGAATACTGGAGTGGGCAGCCTACCCCTTCTCCGGGAGATCTTCCCAACCCAGGAATCCACCTGGGGTCTCCTGCATTGCCAGCTGTGCTACTAGGGAAGCCATATCAGATTCACGTGGCTGTACAGCAGACGCCACGACATTGCAGAGCGCCTATACTCCGGTAAGAATTAAGGAAAGTCCGTTCCCTTGGATGGCGTGGCTGCACGCGCGTGCCCTGTCCCCCGTCTGTTGCCCGTCTCCTGGCTCATCTCTGCAAACATGTGCTGAGGTCCTGCTTTCTCATCTGTAAAACGAGGGCCTCAAAGCCAAGCTGTCACAAAGACCAAACGTCTGTGGATACAAACTGTAAGCAGTTACACTGATGTCAGCCTCCTCCCTGATCAGATCAGTCCGCTGCTCTCCTGGTCTTGCGTTCAGGCCTCCGTCACAGCAGAGTCTTGCGATGGATCGCCCTCTACTGGTTAACGAAAGCCTAACAAGACATCGCCGCTGGTGGCTCAAGTAGTGAAGAATGCACCTGCCAATCAATTAGGAAAACGCGGGTTCGATCCCTGGGTAGGGAAGATCGCTTGGGGGAAGCCTAGCCCTCCAGGCTCCCCTGTCCATGGGATTCTCCAGACAAGAATTCTGGAGTGGGTAGCCATTTCCTTCTCCAGATCTTACTGACCCAGGAATCGAACCTCAGAAGGGCAATTTCTTTTGTACGGTCGCTTTACTCAGAAACAGATAGGTTAGTATTTTGCTTGATTTAAATTTTTTTCTTAGGACCTTTAATTTCTCTGCTCACTCGCTTTTTCTCTTTCATTACCAACTCTTCAAGGAATACCCACCACAGAGTGTCTTCCCAAGAATGCCGCCTTTGGTCACGCGTACTTCCCAGCCTCTTTCTTTAAAAACCAAGCCAACGAAAGGCAGCCTTTCTGAGGTTTAGTTCCCACATCATAAGATGCAGCCTTTTAAGGCATTCAGTTCAGGGACTTTCAGTATATCCACCGAGATTTCCAGCCATCCCCACAATCTAATTTTCACCAAATATCTTCACGTATATTCACTAGGATTCACCTCCCATTCCTCTCCATCCCCTTATTCCTGCTGCTGCTGCTGCTAAGCCCCTTCAGTCGTGGCCGACTCTGCGACCCCATAGACGGTAGCCCACCAGGCTCCCCCGTCCCTGGGATTCTCCAGGCAAGAACACTGGAGTGGGTTGCCATTTCCTTCTCCAATGCATGAAAGTAAAAAGTGAAATTGAACCCCATGGACTGCAGCCCACCAGGCTCCTCCGTCCATGGGATTTTCCAGGCAAGAGTACTGGAGTGGGGTGCCATTGCCTTCTCCCCCCTTATCCCTAGGCAACCACTAATCTATTTTCTGTCATAGATCTGCTCGTTCCGAAAATTTCACTGAAAGAGAACCATACAGCACGTGGTCCATGGTAACGGTTTTTTCAAATTGTCACGGTGTTTCCAAGGTTCACCTGCGTGGTAGCACATGCCAGTGCCTCACTCCTTTTTGTGGCCAAATAATATTCCACTGCATGGATATATCAACCCCCTTTCACTTTTTTTGGAAACATCATTGACATGACATACTCGTTTCGGTGGTACAGCATAATGATTCAACGTTTGCACACATGGTGAAGGACTCACCACAGCGCCTAGTTAACGTCGAAGACCACGTAGCTACAGGTTGATTTCCTTATGATGAACGCTTTTTTAGTGTGGTTAGTTCATTTCCTGCTGACTGTCTGGGGGCTTGTTGCTGTGTGGGCTCTCTCCGGCTGCAGCAAGTGGACGCCACTCTCCAGTGGGGTCCGCCGGCTTCCCACTGCAGTGGCTTCACTCATTGCAGAGCAGGCTCCAGGGTGCGTGGACTTCAGTAGCCGTGGCACACGGGCTCCGTTGCCCCATGGCATGTGGAATCTTCCGGGACCAGGGATCGAACCCACGTCTGCTGCACTGGCAGGTGGATTCTTTACCACTGGACCACCGGGGAAATCTATGATGAAAACTTTTAAGATTTATTCTGTTAACAATACTTTCAAACATACAGTGCAGTAATAGAGTCACCGGGCTGCGCGCTCTCCTCTCTCCCTCCAGCTACCCAGTCGTGGCCGACCCTTTGCCACCCCATGGACTGTAGCCCGCCAGGCTCCTCTGCCCATGGGATTCTGCAGGCAAGGACACCGGAGAGGGTTGCCATGCCTTCCTCCAGATGCTGTGCTCTACATCCCCATAATTTATTTATTTTATAGGTGGAATTTCGTACTTTTCAATTCTCTTTACCCGTTTGCCTACTCCCCACTCCACGCCTCAGCAACACCAATCTACTGTCGTGTCTGCAGACTCTTGTTTTTAGAGCCCTCACAGTGAGCCCACGCGTGCTTGTCTTTCTCAACTGTCTCGCTCAGCACGTGCCTTCGTGCTCCTCCCATGTTGCAGCAAATGGCAATCCTCTGCCTTTTAATCCCCCAGCTTTCAGTGCTCAGAGTCACCGGGTCTCTGACCCGTTCTCAGTATTTCTCCCTTTGAAGAGGGACTCTCTCTTTTGAGCGGAGATTTACTCTATGTCTCGCCGTAGCTAGTCCTAACTGCCTTATCTTCTTTACCAAGAAGGCCAGTATCTGAACATGTTGCAGGTCTGTTTATTGGGCTGTAGTCTGCCAGGCTCCCCTGTCCATGAATTTTTCCAGGCGAGAGTCCTTAAACGTGTTGCCATTTGCTCCTCCAGGGGATCTTCCTGACCCAGGGATCAAACTTGCGTCTCCGCGTCTCTTGCGCCTCCCTCATCGGCAGGCGGACTCTTTACCACTGCGCCACCTGGGAAGTCCGACTGATACGGAGACTATGTTTGGCCATAGCTAGTCCCACCGGACTTACCCTCTTTACCCATAGCGCCAGCACCTGAAGACCCTGCAGATCTGTTTGTGTTATTCTCTCCCCTGCCAGCTCTCAGTGTTAGGGGTTTGACTCTGTATAGAGGTCTGTGCTTGTGCTTTACTTTCCCCCTGAACTGCTCTCTTTGTTCTTGAACGTAACCTGTGGGATCCTTGCCACTTTATCCCAAGGGTGTAGCCTTCCAGTTCACCAGGGACGGGAGCTGAGTCTTCTGAACCCTCAGCAGGCACGCAGTCCACGTGGCAGGAGTCAGGGCCAGCTCTCTTGGAGGCCGGCCTCCAAGGTGAAAGCTATTTTTAGTGCTTGTTTACTTTCCTGGGTTCCTGGTTTCACTTCATCTGAGAGCTTAGCTTATTCCTCCTTTTCATGAAGTTAACTGGAAGTTCATTTAAAAGATGATTTTATTTCAAATTCAGCGTTTCATTTGTCTCACTTACCAGGGTCATTCTATATATAATTCAGCACATTGCCAGACGCAGAAATCCTCAGTAAGCCTCATTCTCCTGATCTTTACAGATATTTTCAGTTCCCCTTCCTATCCTTGACCAGCCGTGTATAATTTATCTGTGTATTGAGACAGTTGTCGTTCCTGACTTCATAATTTTGACATGACTGACCATTAGGTCTTATTTCTTTCTGTACTTTAGGATTTGTGCGACCTGCTTTTCTTCAGAAAGTTGTTTGGGAGAATTATCCGAGCTTTGGTTTCAGATTTTCTCCTAAGAATCCTGAGAGAATTTGCATTTGCTTTTGATTGGTACTTGGGGGTACTAACAAGCTGAGGTTGCTCTAAAATTAATTCTCAGGTAAGGTTGATTTATCTACACTGGTTGTGTAAATTCAGACCACAAACCTCCCTGAGAGTGTGTGATTACAAAGCCTCAGAAAGTTAAGATCTCTTTTTCCTGAGATAAGATTTTTTTTTTCCCTTTAATTTCCTCTCGTAGCAAAGTCTAGTCTGCTGGACTCTCGTATGAATGTCTTGGTCTCCAATTAAATGCTCCCTGAGAATTTGGGCTTGGTCTCTCTCTCTACCCAAGTCTCTCTTGTGTGCTTATCGAGACACAGGCCAATTTGTAGTGACATGGATTGTCGCTGAATGATGAAGTATGTCAGACAGAGAAGGAAATATATCATATGGCATTTCTTACATGCATAATTGAAAAAGAAATGATACAAATGAGTATGCTTACGAAACAGAAAGAGACTCACAGATTTAGAGAAAAAATTCATGGTTGCCAGGGAAAGGGCGGATGGGGGGACAGATAGTTAGGGAGCTTGGGATGGACATGTACATACTGGGATAACCCAGGACCTACCGTATAATGCAGGAAACTGTGCTCTGTGTTATCTGGCAGCCTGGGTGGGAGGAGCGTTTCGGGGAGAACGGATACATGTGAATATATGGCTCAATCCATTTGCTGTTCACCTGAAACTATCACAATCTTCTTAACTGGCTGGCTATATGCCAGTAAAAAGTAAAAACAAACAAACAAACCAAATATTACTAGAGTTCAGCAAATCCCCCAGTGTGAAAGCCATATGCAGGGCTGCCTTTTCTCTAGGGATTCCTGATTGTGCTTTATATTTGAAAGTTGGAGATTTCCTTTTCTTTCCTTGCCTGCTCAGAAGTGTATTTAAAGATATTTTCTGGAACCACCCTGTCCAGTGTCTTTCGCTGTTTTACAGTGGTGGGTACATCTATACCTTTCAATCTGCCACAGTAACAGAAAGGCAATCTTTTCAACTGGGCTTCCCTCGTGGCTCAGTTGGTGAAGAGTCAGCCTGCATGTGGGAAACCTGGGTTCAATCCCTGGGATGGGAGGATCCCCTGGAAAAGGGTAAGGTTATCCACACCGGTATTCTGGGCTGGAGAATCCCATGCGCTCTATAGTCCATGGGGTCCCAAAGAGTTGGACACGACTGAGCGACTTTCACTTTTGAAAGTATATTGAAAAGAATCTTGTCAATATACTTCAGCATTCAAATGATCACTTCTTTTCTTTGTATTTTAGCTCTCCCCAGGTCAGCACAGTAGCATGGAAATCCCCTTGTTCATTCAACTGTTGACGTTAGGTGCTAAAAACAGAAACCCAGAAGACAAATTCTAGCCTACACTGCTCATGGTGTTTTCCATGGCAGGCAAGTTATGTCAAAGTGTAAAGTTATGCTTCTCTCCACGTCCGTGTTTTCATCGCCTGGGATCGCCTAGGCACCTGGAGAGTTCGTAGGCTGTGACAAACCGGTCATTGTTCTACTTGCAATGTTGTATATGAGAAAAGTTTTTCCTGACCTTGTATTTACTCCCATCCCCTCCAGCCTGCAGTCTGAAATTCTGAAAGAGTATGCAAGGGTCAAATACTGAGAAACTGAGGATTATATAGACATAAAAATTAATATATTAAGTGCTTTGTGAAGTCATTGCTGGTGTAAGAAGGGAAAGTCAATGATCAAGACTTAAAGAAACTGCAGGATTTGCATGGCACTGAGCCAGTGTGGATTTAGATGGATTGACTCACTTGAAACCCTGTTGAACAATGTTAAATTCATTTCCTTTGCATAATCTAGAAACTTCTAGTCGACAGGTCATGAGGCTCCCAGACCTTTAATTAACCATGACAAGGGGAAGACATTCCCTTCTTCTTACATCTCATAAGAACATCTTTGATTTCCTTGTTCCTCAGACTGTAAATCAAAGGATTCAACATGGGGATCATCACTGTCTAGAAGACTGAGGCTATCTTGTCATAGCCCAGAGAGTTGCCAGCTCTGGGGTGCGTGTAGATGAAGAGGCCTGACCCAAAGAAAAAGGTCGCTGCTGTCAGGAGGTGTTGAAGGCCTTGGCCCTGCCTTCAACAGAGCTGATCTTCAGTATGGTGGGAGTGACGTAACCGTAGGATACCATGAAGACCATAAGATACCATGATGATTAAGATGGAGATCACAGCAAAAATCACTGCTATCACGAATTTTATCACTTGTAGCAAGACGGTTTCGGAGCAGGAGAGGACTAATCATCAAGGCAGGTCACAGAAGTGATGGATAACATTTGGTCCACAGAAACTGAGCTGAAGTAAGGCACACAACTGAACAAACAAGCCAAGGAATCCAGCTATACACGATCCTGCCACCATCTGCACGCAGAGAGGGGGACATGGTTGCTGTGCAGAGCAGAGGGCTGCAAATGGCGACGCAGCGAGCATAAGCCACGCCCGCCAGCAGACAGCACTCAGTCAGACCCAGGCGAGAAAGCAAGAGGTACTGCATGGCACACCCCGGAAAGGAGGTGAATGCGGGCTTCCTGAAGAAGTCTGAGAGCATTCTGGGGGCTGTGGAAGTGACAGAGCAGAAATCTAAGAAGGGTAAGTTACTGAGAAAGATGTACATGGGTGTATGTAGGTGGGAGTCCATCGTAATCAGGACAATGAGACTCAGGTTCCAGGCTGCTGTCAAGATATAAGTCCCCATGAACATGGCAAAGAGAGAAGTCTTGAACTTGGGAGAATCCAAAAATCCCAAGGGGATAAAATTTGGTGACTGCTTTATTGTTCCTTCCTGCAGCCATTGTCTTGAAGTTTCTTCAAACTGCAGAAAGATTCTTGGGTTGTAAAGATTATCTATTTTAATATCATGAAACCTACTTGTTTTGGATAAAGTTTCATATTTTTGGACAAAAATTATTCATAGTCAATATAAGAAACTATAAAATTAGTTTAAAATACACTGAGGATCCCATTTCACAGCACACTTGATAGTTTGTGATATATTTTTGCAATTTTTTCTGCACATACGTGTGTGGACACATAAACACACAGATGTTGCCAAACTGATGTCTAAAAACTGGTGCTGCTGCTGCTGCTGCTAAGTCACTTCAGTCGTGTCCAACCCTGTGTGACCCCCATAGACAGCAGCTCACCAGGCTCCCCCGTCCACGGGATTTGCCAGGCAAGAGTACTGGAGTGGGTTGCCATTGTCTTCTCAAAAACTAATACTCAGTTCAGTTCAGCTCAGTCAGTTCAGTCGCTGAGTCGTGTCCGACTCTTTGCGACCCCATGAATCGCAGCACGCCAGGCCTCCCTGTCCATCACCAACTCCCAGAGTTCACACAGACTCGCGTTCATCGAGTCCTCGAAGCCATCCAGCCATCTCATCCTCGGTTGTCCCCTTCTCCTCCTGCCCCCAATCCCTCCCAGTATCAGAGTCTTTTCCAATGAGTCAACTCTTTGCATGAGGTGGCCAAAGTACTGGAGTTTCAGCTTTAGCATCATTTCTTTCAAAGAAATCCCAGGGCTGATCTCCTTCAGAATGGACTGGTTGGATCTCCTTGCAGTCCAAG
>SJYX01005655.1:32733-56410 GCA_006410675.1 Oreotragus oreotragus | reverse complement strand
TCATAGATAGGCTCATCTGTGTCACATTTAGATTCCACATATAAATGATATCACAGGGCATTGTTTCTGACTTACTTTGCTTAGGATGGTGCTCTCTGGTTGCACGCATGCTTCTGCAAGTGGCGCTGTTCTGTTCTTTTTACGGCAGAGTACTATTCCAGGGTGCCTCTGCACCACGTCTTCTTCATCTGGTCCTCTGCTGATGGGAATTAGGTTGTTTCCGTGCCGTGGCTATTGTGTATAGGGCTGCTATGCACATAGGAGTCCGTGTATCTCTTTTAATTATAATTTTGTCTGGATATACACCCAGGAGGGGGATTTCTGGATCACGTGGTAATTCTATTTTTAGTTTTCTGAGGACACCCCATACTCTTTTCCATAGTGGCTGCACACACTTACATTCCCATCAACAATACAGGAGGGGGTCCCTTTTATCAACATCCTTCTCAGCATTTGTCATTTGTAGACTTTTTAATGATGGCCATTCTGACTGGTGGTAACTCACTGCAGTTTCGATTTGTCTTTCTCTCTGTTTTCAGTAAAGAATCCACCTGCAATGCAGGAGACCAGCTTCAATCCTTGGATCAGGAAGGTCTTCTGGAGAAGGAAGTATTGGAACTTCAGCGTCAGCAGCAATCCTTCCAGTGGATACTTAGCGTGGATTTCCTTTAAGCAATCCGATTTGATGTGCTTGCAGTCCACCAAGGGACTCTCGAGAGTCTTCTCTAGCACCAGAGTTCAAAAGCATCGATTCTTCAGTGCCCAGCTTTCTTTAAGCTCCAACTCTCAAATCAGTACATGACTACTGGAAAAACCATAGCTTTGACTATACAGACTTTTGTTGGCAAAATGATGTCTCTGCTTTTTAATATACTGTCTAGGTTTGTCATAGCTTTCCTTCCAAGGAGCAGGCGTCTTTTACTTTCCCCTAGTACAAATTTACAAAAACTATCCTGGTTTCTTTAAAAAGATCATCAAGACAAAAAATGTTCATCTCATGTAGTTACAGAAAAACAAGAACAGAGTACTGCTTAGAGTTTGTCTGATTACTCAGCCTCTGTCATGACTGATTAATCTCAGAACCTTTATTATTCTTGAGAAATTCCTGCACAGGGATTCTATGTCCTAAACACCTATGTCTTTCGATAATTTGAAGATCAGAATAAAAGGTACCCAGGTATTCTGTGTAACTTTAAGCTCCAACTCTCAAATCAGTACATGACTACTGGAAAAACCATAGCTTTGACTATACAGACTTTTGTTGGCAAAATGATGTCTCTGCTTTTTAATATACTGTCTAGGTTTGTCATAGCTTTCCTTCCAAGGAGCAGGCGTCTTTTACTTTCCCCTAGTACAAATTTACAAAAACTATCCTGGTTTCTTTAAAAAGATCATCAAGACAAAAAATGTTCATCTCATGTAGTTACAGAAAAACAAGAACAGAGTACTGCTTAGAGTTTGTCTGATTACTCAGCCTCTGTCATGACTGATTAATCTTAGAACCTTTATTATTCTTGAGAAATTCCTGCACAGGGATTCTATGTCCTAAACACCTATGTCTTTCGATAATTTGAAGATCAGAATAAAAGGTACCCAGGTATTCTGTGTAAATAAGCTCCTCTTATTTAAGGACCTCATCACTCTTTCATGAAGATCGTGTTTTTTGTAATTGAGGCAATTTGAAATTTTACATAATGAAACTTCTCTGCTGGCTGTGACACTGATTTTAAGCAGGTATGTCAGAGATCATAATTATATTTGGCCATAAAAATGTTAAGGATCCAACCGGGCAAAATATGTGGCATTTCAGGAGTTACTTTTCTTTCTCAACTCCAGTCTAGTCTCAACTGCAGTCCAGTCTTGGTCATTAGGCTAAAGCTGAGGAAGATCTGAATGGGATACTAATAGATGTTAGTGCTGAAAAAAACATTAGATCAAACCTATGTCTACCATCCTATATATCTAGCTTGCCTTGACAAATTCCTATCCAATAACTGTAACTCAGGAATACGGAGTTTTCTAGGACTCAGGAACATGGAGTTGTCTGGGACTCAGGAACACAGAGATTTCTGGGACTCAGGAACACGGAGTTGTCTGGGACTCAGGAACACGGAGATTTCTGGGACTCAGGAACACGGAGTTGTCTGGGACTCAGGAACACGGAGATTTCTAGGACTCAGGAACACGGAGTTGTCTGGGACTCAGGAACACGGAGTTGTCTGGGACTCAGGAACACGGAGTTTTCTAGGACTCAGGAACATGGAGTTGTCTGGGACTCAGGAACACGGAGATTTCTGGGACTCAGGAACACGGAGTTGTCTGGGACTCAGGAACACGGAGATTTCTGGGACTCAGGAACACGGAGTTGTCTGGGACTCAGGAACACGGAGATTTCTAGGACTCAGGAACACGGGGTTGTCTGGGACTCAGGAACACGGAGTTGTCTGGGACTCAGGAACACGGAGTTTTCTAGGACTCAGGAACATGGAGTTGTCTGGGACTCAGGAACACGGAGATTTCTGGGACTCAGGAACACGGAGTTGTCTGGGACTCAGGAACACGGAGTTGTCTGGGACTCAGAAACACAGAGTCCTAGAAGCAGAAACTTCAAGCTGTACTGCCTACAGGTGTCCAACACTTGCTTTAGCTCTTACCACATGAATATTCCTGGGGATTTTGAATTTTCCCTTCTGAACATAAAAGGAAAAATGAACAGAATGTCTTTTACCAAGAATAGTCTCCTGAATTATATGTTTTATTTCTGGCCTAAAGATTATGAAAATCAGAATCCTACCAGAAAATAAACAAGAGTGCTTTCTGTCCCAGCCTCAGTACTTGAGTATTTCTCTGCACCTTGTAACAATTCCAGCCAAGGTTACAAGGGAAATAGACAAATCTAGACTTTCTTATGTACCAGAGTACATCTACTAGACTTTTCTCATGTGTCAGCTTCTTATAGCTAATTTTACCAACCACTTTCCACTTGTTAATTATTGGAAAAACAGCTTCCTAGTGGAGATTTGATCTACTAAAAAAGCAAAAAACAGCAAAAAAAGTAACATAAAGACGTTGTTGGATGTGCCAAAATCAGGCACTAGACCATCTCACCAGCAAAGGGCCATGTTCTGATTCCCTTTTCCAGTTACACAGTGAAGAAGGAAGAACAGAGATGACTGTATAGCAATAACAGATTTAAAAATTGTCTAAGTGTCTCTAACAAGCCAACTGATCAACCAGATCTCAAATATGACAGACATGTTGAGCATTCTTGTTGCAACAAATTTGTTTTTGTATGACGTTAACAAATCTTTGATCTCCTATGTTTATTTTTGCTTGGAACAAGTCCATGAGTGAAGTAATGAATTCACAATTTTGAGAGGGGAAAGAACAGGTTAAATGAGAGAACTAACAGAATGAGTTAGGAAATTCTTTCTTAAAAGAGCTCAGTACTAATAGTAATTCTTGTCCTGCCTAAAGTGAGATGCCATGGGGAGGCTTGCTGGTCTCCTGGCAACCTTGATCTACTTGGTCCGCTGGCACCATTGGTCCTGGAGGTAGTACACACTAAAGCATGGAACATTAAAGTGGAAGAGTCACCTCATCATAACTGGCTACAAAAGTGCTCGTGAATTTCTTGACCTATTGATATATTAGGTCATCACTGATGAAGCATGGAGATAATGACCTTCCAGATACTTTTTGCGTGTTGTTCTCTCCTTGCACCAGCCGTGGGTTTACATCAGAAGACGATAGTAATTATAACTCACTCTGCAGCTAGGAGAGTTGTGGATCAATGTTTTAGTTGACATTTCTCCTACAGCGTGCAGCTGAAATAAATCCCATAGTCAGTAACACCGAGAAAAGAGTTTCTTCTTCAATACGTTTAGGGCATCTTTGATTTCCTTGTTTCGCAAGCTATAGATCAGTGGATTTAGCATGGGGATTATAACAGTGTACAAGACAGACGCCAGCTTGTTTTGGCTCGAGGAGCTGCCAGAATTCGGACACATATAAACAAAGATGCCCGAGCCAAAGAAGAGGGCCACTGCTGTCACGTGGGAGGCACAGGTGCTGAAGGCTTTGGACCGGCCTTCAGAAGAAGTGATCTTCACAATGGTGGCGACAATGTAGCCATAGGATATCATGATAACCGAGACAGACATGAGCCCAAAGATGACTGTGAGCACAGATGTCATGACTTGAAAGAACAAGGTGTCCGAGCAGGATAGGGCTAGCAGTTGGGGCAGGTCGCAGAAGAAATGGTTGATGATGTTTGGTCCACAGAAGTGGAGCTGAAGTAAGGCACACAACTGTATGAATGAGCCAAGGAATCCAGTTATACAAGATCCTGCCACCATCTGCACGCAGAGAGAGGGGGACATGGTTGCTGTGTAGAGCAGAGGGCTGCAAATGGCGACGTAGCGATCATAAGCCATGGCCGCCAGCAGACAGCACTCAGTCAGACCCAGGCTAGAAAACAAGAGGTACTGCATGGCACACCCCAGAAAGGAAATGACCTTATGCTTCCTGAAGAAGTCTGAGAGCATTCTAGGAGCTATGGTAGAAACATAGCAAGTGTCCAGCAAGGACAGGTTACTGAGGAAAAAGTACATAGGAGTGTGCAAACGGGAGTCCATCCTGATGAGGCCGATGAGGCCCAGGTTCCAAGACATTGTCGCCAGGTAGATCCCTAGGAATACTGAAAAGAGGACAGCAGTGAGCTGTGGAAACTCAGAGAACCCCAAGAGAATAAACTCTGTGATTGTTGTACTGTTCCTTCCTCCAGCCATCACCCTGGGGGGTCCTCAGACCTGTAGGAAAAGGATAAATCTTTAAGTCAATTGTTACCCCAGTGTCCATGGGAAGAAACTGCCTTCAACCCACACCGAGCACAGAATCGAGGGAAATAGTGAACAATTTTAAAAGCAATAACCCTGGTTAACTTTGCCCCTAACTGATCGTTCTGTGTGCCAGAGTTCCCACATGTACAAGAGGGCAGCCCAGGGAGCTCAGCCTGGCGCTGTGACGGCCCAGCGGGGCGGGGTAGCAGACGGTCGGGGAGGCTCAGGAGGAAGGGATGTGTGGGCACAGACGGCTGAGACCTGCTGTGCTGCAGAAACTAAAACCACATCGTGGAGCAGTCACACTCCAACTAACTTTTTTAAATTTAAAAAGAGGATATTACACTTTTCAATATTAACCCACCTACCTATCACAAAGACGAAAGAACGCATACTAACATTTGGAAAGCCCTTCTCAAAAGATGAGTGATTTGGTGGCTCAGACAGTAAAGCGTCTGCCTGCAATGCAGGAGACCCGGGTTCGATCCCTGGGTGGGGAAGATCCCCTGGAGAAGGAAATGGCAACCCACTCCAGTACTCTTGACTGGAAAATTCCATGGACAGAGGAGCCTTGTAGACTACAGTCCATGTGGTCACAAAGAGTCGGACACGACTGAGCGACTTCACTTCTTCTTAAAAGATACTTGGGAAATTTTAGGATATTATTAATGAGATTATAACTCCCGTGTTTAGTTTAGTGACTAAAAAGATGGTCTTAGATACTATAGGTGTTCTGGAGTGTGACTCTGCCAACTGTGAGCTTTATGACTCCAAACAGATTGGTCTCCTTCTACTTAATTGACTTCATCGGAAAGCTAGAAAAATAATTACAAAACTTTTAATGGAATAACTTTATAATAACGTAACTTTATATAATGTAATAACTTATTTATTATAAGAATAATAAATAACTTATCTCATAAGGTTTACTTGAAGTTAAATTAGGTCTGTTTACATACAGTAACTACCGTGGATAAAGTAGTGTGCAAAGCAGAGTCAGTATGTAATATCTTCTTAATATCATTTTGAAGTATCCATTTGATTTGTGAGAAACTTTTTTTCAATATTTATCTTTATTTACTTGGCTCCACTGTAGTATGTGGCTCTAGTCCCCTGACCAAGGGTCAAACCCAGGCCCCTTGTGTTGGGAATGTGGAGTCTTAGCCACTGGACCGCCAATGAAGTCCCTGGGAGAAACTTTTAAACTGCAAATTTTAAAAGGTTAGTCACACAGATAAGACTCAGACTATAGTGTGGTTAATTTGAAATCAGTAATAAAATTATGAGAAATAACATAATTGGAAATTAATTACATATTTCTAAACTATTCAGGAGCCAAATAATAAATTGTAATAAAAAAGGCAGGGCAGGGACCGACATGTTCAGGTTTCTTTCTAGTCTTTCTGCAGCTCAGTCTTCCCAGACTGAAAATAATTCCTTTAAAGCAGAGCTTCAATGGTGGCTATCCATTAGAACCATCTGGCACACTTTCTAAAGCGCCATTGATCAAACTGATTAATTCAGCATCTTGGGGGCTGGAAGCCAAATATCAGTATTTGCTAAAACTCTACAAAAGATTTCAATGTGTAGTCACACTTCAGTGTGCATAAGACAGCGAACTGTTGGGTTGTTTTTTTTTTTCAAACTTTAAACTTTTTACTTTGTATTAAGATACAGTGGAACTTTCAGGTGATCAGCAAGGGGACTCAGCCATGCATATACGTGCATCCATTCTCCCCCAAGCCCTCCCCATCCAGGATAGCATGCAACACTGAGCAGAGCTCCCTGAGTGGAATGGTTAGGTCCTTGTTGGTTATCCATTTTAAATGTAAGGATGTAGCTCTGTCTTAGGAAAGCAAAACCATAATCAACACCTATTTTTTGTAGAACCTCCAGCAGCTCAGATACTCAAGGGCACACATTTGTTGAAGGAATCCCATGGCTTTTGTAAGAACCTGATGCTTCCAAATAATATGTTATCATTATGTCCATTGGTGCATAAATCTTCAAATGATGTAAAACCATGATGGATTTTCTTTAACATTGGAAAGCAATCACACTTGTGGGACAAATAAGGATTTTAAGAGGCTCTTTTATTCACTGAAATATCATCATTCCATTTTAAGGGGAAATTATATATGTGGGGAAAATGTCTATTACAGAATGAGAAGCAGAATTTGATTTTGTCTAAGATGATAGCTGGACCCAGATGCTTCTGTGGGCAGTGACTACTTGTCCTTTTGACCTTTGCTAAGCCAGCCTCGGGAACCAGGGGATTCAGAAATCCCGAGACTAGCATAAGCTCTTGGAATCTGAGGGTGTTGCTCTCAAGGAGGTTGATTTATGATGGGCCTTTCAAGCTTCCCTGGTAGCTCAGAGGGTAAAGCATCTGCCTGCCATGGAGGAGACCCAGGTTCGATCCCTGGGTCAGGAAGATCTCCTGGAGAAGGAAATGGCAACCCCCTCCTGTGCTCTTGCCTGGAGAATCCCATGGACTGAAGAGTCTGGTGGGCTACAGTCCATGGCGTCGCAAAGAGTCGGACATGGGATGGGCCTAATGTAACCTTTCTTAAGTTAGCAAAGAAAGTGTGTCCTGTCCTTAATAGCTATTGTCTCTTTATTATTCCTTGCACACAGGGAAGGAAAAGAGAAGGAAGAAAGGGAGGAAGGGAGGAAAGGGCAGAGGAAGAAAGAGGAGAGAAGCCCATACTGAGAAAATTCAAAGAGCAAACTGACCCACTTACATGCAGACCCACAATGAGGTATATTTAGCTCACTGAGTCCTCATATTTGAGGTAGAGGGTATGTTGTACCCTTTAAGCCCTGCTGCTGCTGCTGCTAAGTCGCTTCAGTCGTGTCCGACTCTGTGTGACCCCATAGACAGCAGCCCACCAGGCTCCCCCATCCCTGGGATTCTCCAGGCAAGAACACTGGAGTGGGTTGCCATTTCCTTCTCCAGTGCATGAGAGTGAAGAGTGAAAGTGAAGTCGCTCAGTCGTGTCCGACTCTTAACGACCCCATGGACTGCAGCCCACCAGGGTCCTCCGTCCCTGGGATTTTCCAGGCAAGCGCACTGGAATGGGGTGCCCTTGCTTTAAGCCCTAACTAGACTCTAAATGAATTTAGAAACAAGAGCCTTCAACGTGTGAAATAAATGTTGATTCTTATTGAAATGCTTAGGCAACGTCAGATGAGGCTCGCTCACTTTAATGATAAGAAGAGCTCAGATATGGGCAGACTCAGAAAACCGGCTGAGACTTTTAGGAGGCGGTGTTAGTGCCAGTTGCTCCGCTGTGTCTGGCTCTGCGATCCCACGCTCTGTAGCCCGCTGGGCTCCTGCGTCCATGGAGTCCTCCAGGCAAGAGTACTGGGCTGGGTTGTCCTTCCCTTCTCCAGGGGATCTTCCCAACCCAGGGACTGAACCTGGGTCTCCTGCATTGCACGCGGATGCTTTGCCTTCTGAGCCACAGCATCATAAATGTCTACCTTTCTGTCTCTGTCTTCATTAATGATCATGATATTAAATACTTATTGAACACATACTGTCCTAGTCATTCTTTCAAGACACATATTAGCCCATTCAATCCTCACTACAACTCTGTTTTAACATGAGACACACAAAGTTAGGAATTTGCGCACAGCCCCAATGCTAATAAGCAGCAGACCTGGAAACCCACTCAGGTAGGCTGGCTCCAGGGCTGGTAATTTAAAAATCATACGATCCTGCAAACTTTGTGTCTCCTTCCCTACAATTGTTATACTAAATGAAGTAAGTCAGAAAGAGAGGGGCAAACACCGTGTGATAGCGCCTATATATGGAATCCAAAATATGACTCAAATGAATTCTTTCATGAAACTGAAACAGAGTCACAGACAGAGGAAACAGTCTTATGATTGCCAAAGGGGATGGGGGTATAAATCAGCAGATACAAACTCCTGTGCACAAAGAATAGAGAGACAAAGCCCTACTGTGCAACACAGGGATACATCCAACATCCCATAATAAACCGTAATGGGGAAGAGGATGTCTATATGTACAACTGAATCACGTTGCTGAATTGCTTTGCTCACACATTATAAATCAACTATACTTTAATAGAAAATAATAAAATAAGTAAATAAATAAAATTTTCTGTCTCTATCTTAATTTTCTAGTCATTTTAATAGCACTGTTTAATTAAATGTATAAGTTGTTCACTGTTTCAAGATCATTTTAAAAGTATAAACAAAGAAAATCAGAACAGGTGGGTCCAAGAGCCTCAATGGCCCAGTATAAACTCTAGCTAAAGTAAGTCATCTCCCACATCGACTATTACAATGAGTAATATCCCTCAGGTCTGCAAATATGGCAGCCAAGAATAATTTTTGAGATTTTTAAAGGTGGGTAAAATTGCATATTTATGCAAAACAACACCATCAAATTTCTTTGGAATAAAATCACAGCAAGCCCTCTGAAAGTGAAAGTTACTCAGTCTTGTCTGCCTCTTTGTGCCCGCATGGACTATACACTCCATGGACTTCTCCAGGCCAGAATACTGGAGTGGGTAACCTTTCCCTTATACAGAGGATCTTCCCAACCAAGGGATCGAACCCAGGCCTTCTGCTTTGCCAGCGGATTCTTGATCAGCTGAGCCACAAGGGAAGCACAAGAATACTGGACTGGGTAGCCTATCCCTTTTCCAGCAGATCTTTCCAACCCTGGAATCGAACTGGGGTCTCTTGCATTGCAGGCAGATTCTTTACCAACTGAGGCACCAGGGAAGCCCCTCGAGCCGCTCTGGCTACTCTCTTTCAGACTAAGCAACAGTTTCAACTCTCTCTGATGAATATAAGTGGAATTAGGGAGACGCACAGTACATTTGGCTCCGTCATTTACCAACTTTGTGATTTTTGGCAAATCTCCGTGGCTCTGTTTCTTCATCTGTAAGGGAGAGTTTATCACTACACAGGGTGTTTGTGAAAACCTACTAGGTGTGTGATATAGGGCTTCCCTGGTGACTCAGAGGTAAAGACTCCATGGGCCAGTGCAGGGAACGTGAGTGTGATCCCTGGTCCAGGAAGATTCTACATGCGGGAAAGCAGCTAAGCCCCTGCACCACCACTACTGAGCCTGTGCTCCAGGGCCTGGCAGCTGCAACTTCTGAGCCCACGGGCCACAACTGCCGAGCCCACGGCCACAATTTCTGAGCCCACGGGCCACAACTACCGAGCCCACGGCCACAATTTCTGAGCCCACGGGCCACAACTACCGAGCCCACGGCCACAATTTCTGAGCCCACGGGCCACAACTACCGAGCCCACGGCCACAATTTCTGAGCCCACGGGCCACAACTACCGAGCCCACGGCCACAATTTCTGAGCCCACGGGCCACAACTACCGAGCCCACGGCCACAATTTCTGAGCCCACGGGCCACAACTACCGAGCCCACGGCCACAATTTCTGAGCCCACGGGCCACAACTACCGAGCCCACGGCCACAATTTCTGAGCCCACGGGCCACAACTACCGAGCCCACGGCCACAATTTCTGAGCCCACGGGCCACAACTACCGAGCCCACGGCCACAATTTCTGAGCCCACGGGCCACAACTACCGAGCCCACGGCCACAATTTCTGAGCCCACGGGCCACAACTACCGAGCCCACGGCCACAATTTCTGAGCCCACGGGCCACAACTACCGAGCCCACGGCCACAATTTCTGAGCCCACGGGCCACAACTACCGAGCCCACGGCCACAATTTCTGAGCCCACGGGCCACAACTACCGAGCCCACGGCCACAATTTCTGAGCCCACGGGCCACAACTACCGAGCCCACGGCCACAATTTCTGAGCCCACGGGCCACAACTACCGAGCCCACGGCCACAATTTCTGAGCCCACGGGCCACAACTACCGAGCCCACGGCCACAATTTCTGAGCCCACGGGCCACAACTACCGAGCCCACGTGCCCTAGAGCCCGTATTCCACGAGAGAAGCCACTGCAACAAGAAGCCCGCACATGGCAGCTAGTGAGTAGCCCCCACTCACCACTCACCACTAGAGAAAGCCCTACAGCAAAAAGACCCAGCACTGCCAATAAACAAATCCAATCAGTTTTTAAAAACATGTAGTAGAGTGCTGGGCTTCCCTCAGAGCTCAGTTGGTAAAGAATTTGCCTGTGGTACAGGAGACTCAGGTTCAACTCCTAGGTCAGGAAGATTCCCTGGAGAAACAAATGACAACCCACTCCAGTATTCTTGCCTGGAGAATTCCATAGACAGAGGAGCCTGGAGGGCTACAGTCCCTGGGGTCTCAAGAGTCGGACACGACTTAGCAACTAAACCACCAGCAGAGTGCTGGTCACTAGTAAGCTCTCCAAAACTGGAGCTGTTACATTAATAATGAAAAACCATAGTGATTATGCCCCCCAAAGTATTTACTAACTGAAAATCTTCAACAAGGGAAGACTGGGAGTATTTGGTGGGGGCAGCTTGGGGCTCCTCGGCCCAGCTTGGGAGGCATCTTATCCTACCTTGCTCTTACCACCTGCTTGCTAATATCTGATATCCCACATCAGACGCTCTTCCTTAGGCTTAAACACCTCAGTTTCTGTTATAATTCAAATAATCCCATTGGGATAAGGGAGAAGAAGCATGGTTACTGCGAGAAAATAAAAACAGCCGCTGCACCTGGGTACGTGAAGTCTCTGGGTTGAGTGCATAAGAAAGCGAGGTTGCAAGAAGGAAAACAGGACATGCCAGATGGTCCCATTCTGACGTTACCCACCCAGATATTCTTGTAGATTTTCTGCCAGGTGTGTCTTGGTGGAACCTAGGAGATGCTGCTGCTACAGCGGCCTTTTCTTGGACCTGTATCTTGATGGCACTCTAGATGCCCAGACACGCACAGAGTTCTTTCAGGAATCAGAGGACATGAATGGAGTATGAACATTCTGGATGGAGAAGTTGGCTTCCCTAGGCTCCATGCTTTCAGCCTTGGCTCCTGCTAACCATTGCTGTAAGAGAGGCACTTCCAGCTCAAGATTCCCTTAAATGTTTCCTTAGGATCCAGTGTGAAGAAAGAGGAAGCAATTAACAAAAAACAACACTCTCAGTTAATTATTCTCTAGAGTGCCGGATGGAGGAAGAAATGGAGAAATGATCCCAGCTGATTCCATTCCTCTGTATTAGCACGGACACCTCACAACATTATGGAATCAAGCTCCAATTTTCCTTTCTAGATTTTTAGAGTCATGAGATCTGAAAGGGGCTCTCAATGCAGGGTGATCTTATTGTTCATTATCAAAACTGGATCACCTTGGTCATGAGAAGGAGTTATTAATAATCATATAGGGACAACAAGCATTAAGCAGCATTGGCCAGGCAAACCAAACTGTATGTTCATCCAGCATTCGCATGCTTTATCAGAAGAGTCATTCAGTGTAGTTGTGGTGATTATGTTCTTGTCTCTGGGTGGACCTGCTTGGACTGAATTCTGACTTAGTTACTTACAAGCTCTGTGACCTTGATTCTTTGACTTAATCTCGCTATGTCTCAGTTACTTAATCAATAGAATGGATGCAATTCTGAGGGATGGGAGGGGAGTTTGGGGGGATGTATATGTATGCCTTAGTCACTGCGTGTGTAACTAAACTATGACAGCATTGCTAATTGGCTCTATAACCCAGAGGTTATATTGTCTATTCACTTTTAATACCCAGATTTAGAAGGCACAAATACATCCATCCTGTGTCCAGTGCTTTACCTGGCTCACCTTTCCAAGTACTTATAAGGGAGCTGTGAGAAATGCTTACAGGTCCTACAAATTCCTCCTGGTTGTTACTTGCTACTCGGTGGATTTTCAAAGGAATCTCTCTGCTTCTACTCTCCTCTCTAGTAAGTGAATCCCACTGGGGTTTGCGCTGATTGTCTAAACATGGCTTCTAGCTTTAAGCTTGTGCACCTGTTGTATGAACGGTCCTTCTCTCTCTCCTCGCCCTAACACTGTTCTCTGCAACGAGACAAGACGGCTCTTGCTGGAGAATGTATTCGTACCTGTTCTAATAACAGAACAAGGCGGCAGAACAGCTACGTAGGTGCTTACTCTCTCCTAGATCACAAACACAGTCAGCCTTTTGTGTGGAATAGCGGGAGTGAGCAGGGCTCCCCCAGCAGCTCAGCGGTAAAGAATCCGCCTGCAATGAAGAGTTGCAGCAGACAGAGGAGGGTGGGGGCCCTGGGTGGGGGCCGCCCCCTGGAGGAGGCATGGCAGCCACTCCGGTATGCAAGGAGAACCCCACGGAGGGAGAAGCCTGCGGGCTACCTCCCACAGGGTCGCAAAGAGCTGGGACACGACTGAAGCAACTGAGCACGTACACACAGAAGGAGTGAGCACAAGGCAAGATACAGTCAGACCCTGCACAGGTGAAATGCATTAGAAGCCTTGCAGGTTCGTGGTAACAGCAACAACTGGGTCTATAACAAAAACAAACAAAAAACAGAAATAGGTGCATCCCAGCATATCTGAAGTGAGGTATCTGAAATCGATCACAATTTCACTGCTCATCCTCCGATCTGGGTTTGATCCCTGGGTTGGGAAGATCCCCTGGAGAAGGGAATGGCTTCCCACTCCAGTATTCTGGCCTGGAGAATTCCGTGGACTGTATAGTCCATGGGGTCACAGAGTCAGACACGACTGAGTGACTTTCACTTTCACTGTTCGTATCTGTTCATACCTCCTGTATTTCAGTCATTAAGTCATGTCTGACTCTTTGCAACCCCATGGACTGCAGCACACCAGATTTCCCTGTCCTTCACTGTCTCCCAGAGTTTGCTCAAACTCATGTCCATTGAGTCAGTGATGTTATCTAGCCATCTCATCCTCTGCTACTCCCTTCTCTTCTTGCCCTCAGTCTTTCCCAGCATCAGGGTCTGAAAAGAGTCAGCACTTTGCTTCAGGTGGCCAAAGTATTGGAGCTTCAGCATCAGTCCTTCCAGTGAATACTCAGTGTTGATTTCCTTTAGGAGTGACTGGTTTGATATCCTTGCTGTCCAAGGGACCCTCAAGAGTCTTCTCCAACACCACAGTTCAAATTCTTTGGTGTTCAGCCTTCTTTATGATCCATTTCTCACATTCGTACATGACTACTAGAAAATTCATAGCTTTGACTCTATGGACCTTTGTCAGCAAAGTGATAATACACTGTCTGGGTTTGTCATAACCTTATGAGGAGCAAGCATCTTTTAATTTTGTGGTTGCAGTCACAGTCCGCAGTGATTTTTGAGTCCAAGAAAATAAAATCTGTCACTGTTTCCACTTTTTCCTCATCTATTTGCCATGAAGTCTTGGGACCTGAGGCCATAATCTTAGATTTTTTTAATGTTGAGTTTTAGGCCAGCTTTTTCACTCCCTCTTTCACCCTCAAGAAGCTCTTGAGTTCCTCTTTGCTTTCTGCCATTGGAGTTGTATCATCTGCATACCTGAGGTTGTTGATACTTCAGGCAATCTTGATTCCAGCTTGTGAATCATCCAGCCCAGCCTCTGACTGGGTCGAGTTCTACTGTTACAATATGGAGGCTCTACTTTGTCAGGAATGAGATGCCATCCCTTCCTCCCAAGAGGGGCGGTACAGTCAATGGGGCTAAGAAGCAAGTAACTTTCCTTACCCCAGCAACTAGATAAGAGTCCCTTGGACTGCAAGGAGATCCAACCAGTCCATTCTAAAGGAAATCAGTCCTGAATATTCATGGAAGGTCCAATGCTAAAGCTGAAACTCCAATACTTTGGCCATCTAATGCAAAGAATTCACTCATTTGAAAAGACTTTGATGCTGGGAAAGGTTGTAGGTGGAAGAAAGGGTCAAAAGAAGATGAGATATTTGGATGGCATCACCGACTCAATATAAATGAGTTTGTGCAAGCTCCGGGAGTTTGTGAAGGACAGGGAAGCCTGGCATGCAGTAGTCCATGGCGTTGCACAGTCAGACATAACTGAGCAACTGAACTGAACTGAACAATACTAATTTCAAAAAGGTTCAGTCATCAAATTTCCAGAAATGAACTGACACAAATGACGACTAACTATATGTCTCTGATAGTGTCATCACTAAAAATCAAAAAGCATGGTTTTCACATGATCACTGATGCTTATGTATTCAGTGTCTACAAACTATAACTAAGTTAAATATTGACAGGAGGGTAACATGATGCTCAGTGAAGGTGAAGGTGAAGTCGCTCAGTCGTGTCCAACTCTTTGCGACCCCGTTGACTGTAACCTACTAGGCTTCTCCATTCATGGGATTCTCCAGGCATGAATACTGGTATGGATTGCCATTTCCTTCTCCAGAGGATCTTCCCGACCCAGGGATCGAACCCTGGCCTCCCACATTGGAGGCAGACTCTTTAACCTCTGAGCCACCAGGGAAGCCCTAACATGATGCTCAGTAAGATAGTGGAAATATAGAACTTGAGCACTTATAGAGAGAAATTTGAATACTACAGTCTAATCCTTCAACTTTGAATTCTAGGCATTTTCAGAGACTTCAGATTAAGGTTCAAAGATTTCAGCACACTGAAACCTAAGATTCTCAGGAGATAACATGAGCTCCATACACAGAGACAGATCCAGCAACAGAGCATGTAACTTGTGCGGTCATTCAGGGATCTTACATTTGGTTCAATATTCTGCTCTTACTGTCTTGAAACTCATAATTTTAACTTTAAACTTGTGTTGTAAGTCAAATCCAATGGGACAATAGAGCACACACATGGGAAGAGGAGATACACTAAGTGCAAACACAAGCCAAGGTCAGAAACCCTGGTGGGCAGCATGCACACTGAGCAGGTGACCTGGCCACATGGTGCTCATGTCTGGGCCAGTTCGTGGCACCACGGGGCTCCAAGAAAGCAGTTGGGCTGGGTGTTGGGTGCAGATTGGTGGCAATAATAGCAGCAATGGTAGCTGAAGCCACAACACCAGCAGCGGTGGTGGGGCACCAGCCTGTCCATGCATTCACTGCCACATACAGACCCTGCCACATTTGCACAAACCACAGAGTAATCCTGTAGTCAGCTCCTGATACAAGAACTGCCAGTGCTCTTGCTGTAAACTTTTTCACTAAATTATAAAAAATCACAAGTGTACACATGAACATATCAGCAAACTTTTAGAATTCTTCAAAGGATTTAAACCCAGGTTTTGAATACTGCTGCAATGTTGCAAAACATATATCCATAGACATAGAAATTGATTTTGAAATTGTCACATTTGATGAAAAAGAACACTATTTTCATGTGAAGTTTCAAATGAACGAATCATTTATATAGAAGATAATTTTAAATTAGTTTTTCTTATAATTGAAGACACAGTGAGAGAAAGCATAAGCATTTTGAATTATAAACAAAGCATGAAGTTGTTTGCTTTTCTGTGTAACTTCCAAAAGCTTTTGTTTTTCTGTGTAACTTTCACAAGTTACAAGAAATGTTAAAGATATGTTAAAAAGACATTGTATAAGTTAAAATTAAAATTAGACTCACATGAAACTGATTCTTATGAAAAATTAAATATTTTTAGGAAAATTATGTTTCAGGAACCATCAGCTCTATACTAAAGTGTTTATTCTAAAATAATTATTGGAAAGTTACTCCTTTTGTAGTAACAACTGTATCAGCAAAAATATGCTTCTCAAAAATAATCAAAAGATATTGATATTACTTTCATTTATGTAGATTAAAAATAAAGTTGCTAAAGGTACAAATTTGATGACCTAATAAAGTTTGGAAAAGCAAGTCAGAAAAATCAAATTATAACATTAGTAAAATACTATCAATATATATATAATTACATGTAATAACATATCATTATATATCATAATCATAAGCTGTGAGACTAAATTTTTTCTGTAATTTTTGTTTATTATTACTCATGTATCTCTATTATACCTGCTACATTTTATAAGCAACACAATTTTTTTAAAACAAAAAATTCTTGGACTTCCCTGGTTGTCCAGTGGTTGGGAATCTACCTGCTAATGTGGCAAGCAAGAGTTCAGTCCCTCATCTGGGAAGATCCCACCTGCTGCACAGTAATTAATCCCATATGCCACAATTACTAATGCCCGCATGCCCTAGAGTTGGTGATCCACCAAAAAGCCCACTGCAATGGGAAGCCTGTGCACCACAAGGAATAGTAGCCCTGCTCCCCGCAACTAGAGAAAGCCCACTCACAGTAACACAGACCCAGGGCAACCAAAAATAAATACATACATAAAACAAGAAGGATTTCAATTTTAGTATCTTACTCAATATTTTCTTTCCTGTATTTTAAATAAAGGGCTCTGAATTTCATTTTTACTGGAGCCCACAAATTGTGTATTCAGCCCTGTATACAGATATCTTAATTCATGTCCACCTATCCCACTCCAGTACTCCTGCCTGGAAAATCCTGGGGACAGAGGAGCCTGGTAGGCTGCAACCCATGGGGTCACGAAGAGTTGGACATTACTGAGCGACTTCACTTTCATGCACTGGAGAAGGAAATGGCAACCACTCCAGTATTCTTGCCTGGAGAATCCCAGGGATGGCGGAGCCTGGTGGGCTGCCATCTATGGGGTCACACAGAGTTGGACACGACTGACGCAACTTAGGAGCAGCAGTATTCTTGCTATCTGACTTATTCCACTAACTTCTAAATTCTCCTCATTCATAAAAAAAAAAAAATTTGTACTTTATTTACTCATTTTTAATTTATTTGTTTTTGATTGAAGGATAATTGCTTTATCGCATTGTGTTGGTTTCTACCAAATATTAACACGAATCAGCCATAGGTTTACCTGTGTCTGCTCCCACTATCACTCTTCAAAAATTTTGGAATTTTTAACCTGGCATGGTTAGCCTAAGATAAAATGATAGATATTATAAACTAACTTCAAGTAAGGCACATGATATTTTCAAAATTTTAATTTATTCACCTGTAAATTTGGTTGGTGAGTTATAGATCATAATCTCTAGTGTTCTGCCAAATACAGATACTATAAATAGTAAAATACATTCTCTATCTTTTTAAATACCCTTGGAATTTTTTTTGCAAAGTTGTTATACAAATCAGTATATCTAAATCTCTATGGAGTTTTGTAGAAATTTTATTTAACCCAAGATTGCACAAATATCTGTCCATGGGCCCTTTATCATATAATACTGGCTACTCTCTATGGGCTAGTGTTTCCTAGACATTCTCTGAGAAACATGTATAAACACAAGGCTTTCTTCAGGATTAAATTTAGCTTGTTTTTTTTTTTTTCTTAAGTCATGCTAAATGCTGAGCTGGATGAATCCCAAGTGGGAATCAAGATTGCTGGGAGAAATATCAACAACCTCAGATATGTATATGATACCACCCTAATGGCGAAAGCAAAGAGGAACTAAAGAGGAACTACCAACTCTTCTTGATGAAGGTGGAGAGTGAAAAGGCTGGCTTAAATTTCAATATTCAAAAAACTAAGATCCTGGCATATGGTCCCATCACTTCATGGCAAATAGATAGGAAAACAATGGAAACAGTGACAGACTTTATTTTCTTGTGCTCTAAAATCACTGTGGATGGTGACTGCAGCTGTGAAATTATAAGATGCTTGATTCTTGCAAGAAAAGCTGTGACAAATCTACACAGCATATTAAAAAGCAGAGACATCACTTTTCTGACAAAGGTCTGTATAGTCAAAAATATGTTTTGTTTTGTTTTTTTTCCAGTAGTCATGTAGGGATGCGAGAGTTGGACCATAAATAAGGCTGAGCATTGAAGAGTTGATGCTTTCAAATGGTGATGCTGGAGAAGACTCTTGAGTGTCCCCTGGACAGCAAGGAGATCAAACCAGTCAATCCTAAAGGAAATCAACCTTTCAAATCAATCAGTTGGAAGGACTGATGCTGAAGCTGAAGCTCCAATACTTTAGCAACCTGATGCAAAGAACTGACTCATTAGAAAAGACCCTGATGCTGGGAAAGATTGAGGGTAGGAGGAGAAGAGGGTGACAGAGCATGAAATGGTTGGATGACATCACCAGCTCAATGGACATGAGTTTGAGCAAACTCCCGGAGACAGTGAAGGACAGGGAGGCCTGTGTGCTGCAGTCCATGGGGTCTCAAAGAGTTGGACACAGCAGGAACAGAAGAAAAGGTCAAAATGCTTCAGGATGTAGGCTAATTTTTATGTTGCTCAGCTAGGATAGGTATTTGTTTTTGCTAGTTTCTAATAAACAACCTAGATAGTATATTCAAAAGCAGAGACATTACTTTGCCGACTAAGGTCCATCTAGTCAAGGCTATGGTTTTTCCAGTGGTCATGTATGGATGTGAGAGTTGGACTGTGAAGAAGGCTGAGCACTGAAGAATTGATGCTTTTGAACTGTTGTGTTGGAGAAGACTCTTGAGAGTCCTTAGGACTGCAAGGAGATCCAACCAGTCCATTCTGAAGGAGATCAGCCCTGGGATTTCTTTGGAAGGAATGATGCTAAAGCTGAAACTCCAGTACTTTGGCCACCTCATGCGAAGAGTTGACTCATTGGAAAAACACTCTGATGCTGGGAGGGATTGGGGGCAGGAGGAGAAGGGGACGACCGAGGATGAGATGGCTGGATGGCATCACTGACTCAATGGACGTGAGTCTGAGTCAACTCCGGGAGTTGGTGATGGACAGGGAGGCCTGGTGTGCTGCGATTCATGGGGTCACAAAGAGTCGGACACAACTGAGCGACTGAACTGAACTGAACTGAATAAACCAAACTTGAAAGACATTTACACATATATGGATTTCCAACCATTAAACCAAACCAAAAATATGTTTTTTTCCTGTCAACACTTCAAGTTTCAGGGAAGAAATGCAAAGAGAAAATCTTACCAGTAGCTCAGTTATTTTTCTTTATAGGATACATGCTAAAATTATAACCTTTTAATGAAAGATTGAAAGTGAAAGTTTTAATCACCCAGTTGTGTTCAACTTTTTGCAACCCCATGGGATTCTCCAGGCAAGAGTACTGGAGTAGATTACCATTCCCTTCTCCAGGGAATCTTCCCAAATCAGGTATTAAACCCAGGTCTTCCTCATTGAAGGCAGATTCTTTAATATCTGAGCCACCAAGGAAGCTCAGCCAAAGGTTAGGCTATATAAACTGTTCATCTGCTACAAATAATATGATCACACAAATATGTACTATAAGAATAACGTATCTTCTTAAACATTTCTAAAAATTTAGAGAGATTGCCTAATTTTAAACATATAATCAATAAGTCGTATTTACTGTTCTCTCTGATTATGCACAGGGTTATTTTTTTCAGCAATAGCTTTTCTGAAATAATCAGTCCTCCAGTATTAATGTGGAAAAGGCAGGGTTAATATAGCTTATGAAGGATAACTGGGAAGTCATGCCTTAGCTTGACTAGATCAGTTTGCTGCCAAGTTATGTGGGGGAAATTATTTTAAGATTTTATATATATATATATATATAATATGAAGCTTAAAACAGCTCTTATCTTTTAAAATTACTTTGAAAATTAAATTGAAACATAAAAACAGAAATAAGATTAAAAGAATATAGACAGAAGGAAATTGAGATAAAAGAAGGAATAGATTAAAAGAAAAACCTAATGTAGTATAAAAAACCTAATGTAGTATAAAACCTAGCAGATAAACATCTTTTAATTATGTTCAAAGAGATAAAAGAGAATACAATATCCATGAAATATATACAGAATGCTATGCTTTTAAAATATAGTACTGTATATATTTTATTCTTTTATTTTATACATATATACACATGATACATACATGTACAATGAAATAATAAAATAACTTTTGTAAGAATTTAAATGATAAAAGCAGAAATAAAAAGAAAATGAATAAGAATTATAAGATAAAATTGACAACACCACTGAAAAAGTAAAGAAGAAAAAGAAAAGAGAATGGAAAAGATACTTAAAATCAAGAACAATCTCGGAGTTTCTATAGGCAAATAGTTTGATTTTCAGGAGCAGCAAGTAAGAGGATAATGGAGGAAAGAAGTAAAGCAAGAAATATATCAAGAAAATTCCCAAAAATTTTCAAAAAGGAGATACTCTTTTAGATTTAAAATATCTGTTAGAACAATAAATTTAAAGACACTCACACCAAGTCACGTTGACATATTGCTTCAGAAATGGTGGTTGAGTGAAAAAATTAAAACTTTTAAATCTAGAAGCATATAATCTATATGTGGAACAATTTCAGCAATATAGCCTGAGGGAAGAAAAAAAACATTTTTGCATATCTAAGTTTCCAAAAAATGTACCCCCACTGCCTGCAGCTACTAGATTCACCCATCTGGAGGACATAAGATGCTTCAAGGAACAAAGAAGTGGAAAAAATAGTAATAATAACTGATTAAAAGTCACCTTGTAAACAGAGGACCTAAAGAAAGGAGTGGAATAGAAGTCCCCAGGTGGTGGCAAAATGCAGTTCTCGGAAAACATCTGTGCATCTGTCTAACAGGACAGTCCAGATCAAAGTAAGCAGACAGTCATCTTCAGGAAGAATGTCTTTAACAGAAAATATATGGAACTGATAGAATCCTCGTGATATTGGACTATGAGGTGATGTTTCAGGTTTTGGGGAGAATTTGAAATAAGTTAGTAATAAGCAAAAAAGAATAATAAGAAATGATGAAAAAAGAGAGGACTACTATTCCCATAAAAATAGATGCACAAAACAGTAATATAATTATTTCACATGACTGAGTGACTTCTTTCACTTTTCGCTTTCCTGCACTGGAGAAGGAAATGGCAACCCACTCTAGTGTTCTTGCCTGGAGAATCCCAGGGATGGCAGAGTCTGGTGGGCTGCCATCTCTGGGGTCGCACAGGGTCAGACATGACTGAAGCGACTTAGCAGCAGCAGCAGTATGGATAAAAAAGGAACAATATTGTTATAGTAAGAAATGTAAACTTTAATAAAAATTGTGATACGCTTTGGAAGTATGGGGTCAGGGGACAGCAGCAAGGGGTTAAAAGAGAGATACAAGGAAAGTAAAATATCGGTGTCAATTTAAAGTCAAAAGTTAATACTAAAGTTTAAATAGCAAAACACACACACACACACATATATATATGTATATATACATATATATACATATATATATGGGCTTCCTTGGTGGTTCAGATGCTAAAGAATCTGTCTGCAATGTAGGAGACCTGAGTTTGATCCCTGGGTTGGAAAAAAAATGTATATATATATACGTCAGAGCAAAAATTACTTATAATGGTATCCCCTGAAAAGTAGAATTTGAGGGTAAGGATAAGCTAAAGGAGTCCTATTTTTCTTTATGGGACAAGTAGTACTAACTGACAATGTTTAAACTGTGGATATAAACTATCTGGATAAAATTAAATCTGAAAAATAAAAAGCGATGCCATGCAAACTATTTAGCACAACTGTGTCCAAAAGTTACTCTTGTGCTTTTCTTTTCTTTTAATCTATCTTGAACATCTCTCTGTAAGAAAATTTTAAATTTAGGGGATTTTTTCCATGCAACCCTCATTTATAGAACCTATTTCTTTTAATCTATCATTATTTAAAAAGCACATTTGATATACTGAAGTGTCAATAAAATAAATATTGTGATATCATCTCTTTTACTTTATCTGTATGAATGTTTTCAAATTCTTCATGTATACTAATTACCAGTAGATCTTGTTAAAATGCAGAATCTGATTCTGGAGACTTCAGGTGGCTCCTAAGATCCTTTATCATAAACAAATGCTCAGATGATATTGATGTTGATGTTTCCTGGACTATACCTGAACTAGCAATACAGATCCATACCATTTTTCCTCTTCACACTGAAAATAAAAGTTTAATTTATTTATTCCACTTAAAAAGGACTTAATAATCAAATAAATTTTGGAAATTTTATGTTATGCATTAACTGCATGATTCGCCAGGATTTTCAAAGATGCTAATGTAGATTCAGTTCAGTTCAGTTCAGTTCAGTCACACAGTCATGTCTGACTCTTTGCGACACCATGGACTGCAGCATGCCAGGCTTCCCTGTCCATCACCAACTCCCGGGATTTACTCAAACTCATGTCCATTGAGTCAGTGATGCCATCCAACCATCTCATCTTCTGTTGTCCCCTGCTCCTCCCCTCTTCAGTCTTTCCCAGCATCAGGTTCTTTTCCAATGAATCAGTTCTTTTTGCATCAAGTGGCGAAAGTATTGGAGTTTCAGCTTCAGCATCAACCCTTCCAATGAATATTCAGGACTGATTCCTTTAGGATGGACTGTTTGGACCTGCTTGCTATTCAATAAACTCTCAAGAGTCTTTTCCAACACCACACTTCAAAAGCATCAATTCTTCGGTGCTCAGCTTTCTTTATATTTCAACTCTCACAACCATACAAGACTACTGGAAAATCTGCAGCTTTGACTAGATGGACCTTTGTTGGCAAAGTAATGTCCCTGCTTTTTTATATGCTGTCTAGGTTGGTCATAGATTTTCTTCCAAGGAGCAAGCATCTTTTAATTTCATGACTTCAGTCACCAACACAGTGATTTTGGCGCCCAAAAACTAAGGCCTCTCACTGTTTCTATTATTTCCCCATCTATTTGCCATGATGTGATGGGATCAGATGCCATGATGTGATGGGATCAGATGCCATGATTTTCATTTTCTTACTGTTGAGTTTTTTTTTTTTAATATTTATTTATTTATTTATTTATTTTATTTATATATATATATATTTTTTGTATTTATTTATTTTTTTACACGAACTCCCAAACATGAACCCCCCTCCCACCTCCCACCCCACATCTTCCCTCCAGATCATCCC
>SJYX01005655.1:0-31067 GCA_006410675.1 Oreotragus oreotragus | reverse complement strand
CAGGGTCCTCATTACCATCTTTCTAAATTCCATATATATGTGTTAGTATACTGTATTGGTGTTTTTCTTTCTGGCTTACTTCACTCTGTATAATTGGTTCCAGTTTCATCCATCTTATTAGAACTGATTCAAATGTATTCTTTTTAATGGCTGAGTAATACTCCATTGTGTATATATACCACAGCTTTCTTATCCATTCATCCGCTGATGGACATCTAGGTTGTTTCCATGTCCTGGCTATTATAAACAGTGCTGCAATGAACATTGGGGTACATGTGTCTCTTTCTATTCTGGTTTCCTCGGTGTGTATGCCCAGCAATGGGATTGCTGGGTCATAAGGCAGTTCTATTTGCAATTTCTTAAGGAATCTCCACACTGTTCTCCATAGTGGTTGTACTAGTTTGCATTCCCACCAACAGTGTAAAAGGGTTCCCTTTTCTCCACACCCTCTCCAGCATTTATTGCTTACAGACTTTTGGATCGCAGCCGTTCTGACTGGTGTGAAGTGGTATCTCATTGTGGTCTTGATTTGCATTTCTCTGATAATGAGTGACGTTGAGCATCTTTTCATGTGTTTGTTAGCCATCCGTTGAGTTTTAAGCCAACCTTTTCACTCTCCTCTTTCACTTTCATCAAGAGGCTCTTTAGTTCTTCTTCACTTTCTGCCATTAAGGTGGTGTCATCTGAATCTCTGAGATTATTGATATTTCTGCCACAGTCTTGATTCCAGTTTGTGCTTCATCCAGTTCAGGTTTTCTCATGAGGTACTCTGTGAAGTCAGTCAGTAGTGTCTGACTCTTTGTGACCCCATGGACTGTAGTGCACCAAGCTCCTCTGTCCATGGGATTTTCCAGGCAAGAATACTGAAGTGGGTTGCCATTGCCTTCTCCAGGGGATCTTCCCAACCCAGGGATCAAACCCAGGTCTCCCGCATTGCAGGCAGATGCTTTAACATCTGAGCCACCAGGGAAGCCCGAGGTACTCTGTATATAAGTTAAATAAACAGATGACAGTATACAACCTTGACGTACTCCTTTCCCAATTTGGAACCAACCTGTTGGTCCATGTCCAGTTCTAACTGTTGCTTCTTCACCTGCATACAGATTTCTCAGGAGGCAGGTCTGGTGGTCTGCCTTCCCATTCAAAAGATGGGAAAGTTGAAGACTTTTCCACAGTTTGTTGTGATCCACACAGTCAAAGGCTTTGGCATAGACGATAAAGCAGAATTAGATGTTTTTCTGGAACTCACTTGCTTTTTCGATGATCCAACGGATGTTGGCAATTTGATCTCTGGCTCCCCTGCCTTTTCTAAATACACCTTGAATATTTGGAAGTTCACGATTCACGTGCTGTTGAAGCCTGGCTTGGAGAATTTTGAGCATTACTTTGCTAGTGTGTGAGATGAGAGCAATTGTGTGGTAATTTGAGCATTCTTTGGGATTACCTTTCTTTGTGATTGAAAACTGATATTTTCCAGTCCTGTGACCATTGCTGAGCTTTCCAAATTTGCTGGCATATTGAGTGTAGCACTTTCACAGCATCATCTTTTAAGATTTGAAATAGCTCAACTGGAATTCCATCATCTCCACTAGCTTTGTTCATAGTGATGCTTCCTAAGGCCCATTTGACTTCACATTCCAGGATGTCTAGCTCTAGGTGAGTCATCTCACCATCATGGTTATCTGGGTCATGAAGATCGGTTTTGTATAGTTCTTCTGTGTATACTTGCCACCTCTTCTTAATATCTTCTGCTTCTGTTAGAAGCATTTCTGTCCTTTATTGTCCCCATCTTTGCATGAAATATTCCCTTGGTATCTCAAATTTTCTTGAAGAGATCTCTAGTCTTTCCCATTCTACTGTTTTCCTCTATCTCTTTGCACTGATCACCGAAGAAGGCTTTCTTATCTCTCCTTGCTATTCTTAGAACTCTGCATTCAAATGGGTAGATGATTCCTTTTCTCCATTGCCGTTGGCTTTTCTTCTTTTCACAGCTATTTTTAAGTCCCCCTCAGAGGATCTTTTTGCCTTTTTGCATTCTTTTTCTAGAGGATGGTTTTGATCACTACCTCCTGTACAATGTCACAAACCTCCATCCATAGTTCTTCAGGCTCTGTCTATCAGATATAATCCCTTGAATCTATTTGTCACTTCCACCACTGTATTGTAAGGGATTTAATTTAGATCATACCTTAACATCTTTGCATGAAATATTCCCTTGGTATCTCAAATTTTCTTGAAGAGATCTCTAGTCTTTCCCATTCTACTGTTTTCCTCTATCTCTTTGCACTGATCACCGAAGAAGGCTTTCTTATCTCTCCTTGCTATTCTTAGAACTCTGCATTCAAATGGGTAGATGATTCCTTTTCTCCATTGCCGTTGGCTTTTCTTCTTTTCACAGCTATTTTTAAGTCCCCCTCAGAGGATCTTTTTGCCTTTTTGCATTCTTTTTCTAGAGGATGGTTTTGATCACTACCTCCTGTACAATGTCACAAACCTCCATCCATAGTTCTTCAGGCTCTGTCTATCAGATATAATCCCTTGAATCTATTTGTCACTTCCACCACTGTATTGTAAGGGATTTAATTTAGATCATACCTTAATGGTCTAGTGGTTTTTCCCTACTTGTTTCATTCATGTCTGAACTTGGCAATAAGGAGTTCATGATCTGAGCCACAGTCAACTCCTGCTCTTGTTTGACTGTATAGAGCTTCTCTGTCTTTGGCTGAAAATAATATAATCAATCTGATTTTGGTATTGACCATCTGGTGATGTCCATGTGTAGAGTCTTTTCTTGAACTGTTGAAAGAGAGTGTTTGCTATGACCAGTGCATTCTCTTGGCAGAACTCTATTAGCCTTTGCCCTGTTCCATTCTGTACTCCAAGGCCAAATTTGCCTGCTACTCCAGGTATTTTTTGACTTCCTATAATGTAGATTCCCATAATGTAGATTATGAGTCTCCATCTTAGGAATAGAGGAAGACTGTTTCCACGTGTTCTTCGCCACTGTTAAAGAAAAAATTATTGACGACACAAAGAATATTAAGACAGCCTTTTTTCAAGGGTGTTTCTTTAGCCATATTCTACAGTTAGGGAGAGAGATTGAGCTCAACTCCAAATATAATAATAAAAATGGATTTATATAGCCTGAAGCAGGGTAATGGGTTAGTGGATAGAAAACTTACTAAGAGGTAGGGTAGTGAAGTGAAGTCACTCAGTCGTATCCAACTGTTTGCAACTCTGTGGACTGTAGGTCACCATGCTCCTCCATCCATGGGATGGAGAATACTGTAGTGGGTTGCCATTTCCTTCTCCAAGGGATCTTCCCGACCCCGGGATCGAACCCAGGTCTCCCACATTGCAGGCAGATGCTTTAACCTCTGAGCCACCAGGGAAGCCAAGAGGTAGGGTAATAGTTTTGCTAAACAACTTAGTAGGATTCTTTCTGAGTCAGGTCAGGGCAATTAAACACCAAGGGGGGGAGGATTTTCTCTAAACTAGCTCATCAGGATTCTCCAGAAAACTAGAAAAAGTGGACCAGGAACAGAGTCCAAGGTCAGGGCTTAGTCAGAAAGAGGACTCCGAGGAGAATGAGGAAAATTAGGTCAAGGAAGGCGTCTTTGTCACAACATAATCATAAACTTTTTTTGTTTGTTTTTTGGCTGCACGGTGCAACTTGCAGGATCTTAGTTCCCGAACTGGGTATTGAACCTGGGCCCTCAGCAGTGAAAGCATGGAGCCCTAACCACTGGACCACCAGGAAATTCCCATAACCCATATTTTTAAAAAAAGAAATGATGTATTAATATTTTTTTGATATTACTTATATTCCCAAGAAACTTAAACAGTTAAATATCTTTGTACTTTATTTTGCTTGAAGAATGAATATACAGAAGAAAAAACTTTTAGAAAAAATATCTTAGGTAAAGAAATAAAAGCGTAAAATTAACTCTTTCTAGAATTTAAGGCTTCCATTAACAAATTTAATTGAATACGTTCCACCTTGGACTCTGTTCCTGGCCCACTTTTTCTAGTTTTCTGGAGAATCTTGATGAGCTAGTTACACAAAAGAACTTAAACCAGTCAGTATCGAGAACCTAAAATTGTTTTGGAAAAAGCTTGGAACCTTGGCAGGCTATAATTTTCAGTTTCATCTCTCACTATAGCAGGACATATGAAAAGGATTTGCTCCCTTCAGCAAGCTCTGCCTTTCAGGAAACTATTGTCTCAGGTGGTCTGTGTCTGCTGCTGCTTTTTAAATTTTGTTACAAGCTCTTTGACCCTAAGTTGAGCCACTGGTTCCTGAACATACTTATATATCTGAATCTGTTGGAAGAGATTTAATAAAATATAAATTTCTGGGCCCCAATTTCTTCAGTATCACATCACTATCTACTACTTATATTTTCAGCATGCACACTGGATAACACTGAGGTAGCCTGCCTGGGAGTTCTCCTTGGGCCAGCATTTGACTAGCAGTGATTAAACTTGCTGACTATCTAGGGGTATGATGTCACAGTGCCTGAAACTTGCTCTGAAATGGTTTAAAAGTGTGTGTGTGCAGAGAGAGTCTGAGAGAGACACAGAGCACTAGACAAAAAGATTTAACAAGGAGAGCAAAAAAGTTGGCTTAAAGCTCAACATTCAGAAAATGAAGATCATGGCATCCGGTCCCATCAGATTGACTAGTTTTCTGTGAGTATGGTTTAGTCCCATATAATCAGTAGAGTGACATTAGAAATTACTCAAATTTCCTGACATATGGACTCACATTATCTCTCACTTCAGTGGTAATAAGGGTGATTCACTATATGCAAGTTTTGCAAGTCATCTCAGTGCAATGTAATTGAGAATGAGCAAAATGCCAAGGTAATGTAACATGGAAACTTACATTACCGTAAGGAAAATAGATAGCCAAAGGGAATGTGCTGTATGCCTCAGGAAACTTAAACAGCCACTCTGTATCAACCTAGAGGGATGGGATGGGGCGGGAGATGGGAGGGAGGTTCAAGAGGGAAGGGATATATGTATACTTATGGCTGATTCATGTTGAGGTTTGACAGAAAACAGCAAAATTCTGTAAAGGGATTATCATTCAATTAAAAAATAAATAATGTAAACAAAAAAGATGCCAGGGTAAAATCTTCTATCTTGTCGAAAATTTCACAAGGTTGTTTTTTTTTTTTAATATGGTATATTTGAAGCTTTAAAACCTTACAAAACAACAGAGTGAGTCAGCATGATTGTGTCATGACAGTCCTTCTTTTTATTCCCCCTTTCAACAAAGGAAAATCAGCATCTCTCTCCCCTGGTGGCTCAGCAGTAAAGAATCTTCCTGCAATGCAGGAGACACAGGAAACGCGGGCTCGATCCTGGGTCAGGAAGATCCCCCAGAGAAGGGAATGGCGACTCTGTCGCTGATCCTGCTCCTGATGCCAGCTGTCTTGCTGTCCTCGCTGTCCGCACTGTTCACTGGACCCAGGGCAGGCAAGGTGAGAGCTCAGAGGCTGGAAAGAGACTCGAGGTGCCCTAGGAACTGCAGATACGGCTATTCTCGCCTGTTTTATCAGCAGCCACAGCAGTAGGCATGCTGCATTCTCTCCTCTCTGGCTGACCCAACGGACACGGCGGGAACACAGCAGTAATGCGGCAGGGTTGTTGGGTGGAGCCCGCATGCGCCCACAGCACAAAGCGGCTCCCAACCAAGCCAGTACCTCCTGAGCGCATGCGCAGTGCTGTAAAGGAGCTCGGCTGTTGCAAAACGTGGAGAGCGAGAGCCTGACCACGCCACCTGGGGTAAATTGCCCTCTCCCTACAGCTACCTGCTCCAGCATCCTTGCCTGGGAAGTCCCATAGACAGAGAAACCTGGTGGGTGGGCTACATCCGTGGGGTCGCAAGAGTCAGACGTTGTTTAGTGACTAGACCACCACCACCATCCTCGAATAAAAGCACCTTTGAGGAGTTGTGGGATTCCGCACTATATGCCAACAGACCTGAGCAGAGTCCTTCCCACCTGTGCGTCGGATAATAGGCGTACAGATCTTGGCATGGCTGCAGAACCAACAGCCAGCCAACTGGCCCTGACCCCTCTTGGCTGTGACTGGGGAAAACTGCAAGGATGATTGGGTCGGTCTGACATCCGTGGATGAGAGAGACTTTGCAGAAGTCCAGCATTCCCAAGGAGAGATTTTAGTATTCCATTGGTGTGCTGATGTGTGCTCTGCTAATGTGCTGAGTCACTTCAGTCCTGTCTGACTCTGCCACCCCATGGACTGTAGCCCGCCAGGCTCCTCTGTCCTTGGGATTTTCCAAGCAAGGGTACTGGAGGTTGCCATGCCCTTCTCCAGGAGATCTTCCCAACCCAGAGATTGAATCTGAGTTTCCTGCAGCTTCTGCATTGAAAGCAGATTCTTTAGCACTGAGCTACTGGGGAACCCTGACTCCTTTGGAGCAGGGAAAGAAAAGACTTTGTATCCATTGGAAGAAGCAGGACCTTGTCACCCATCCAACAAGGCAACAGAGCAAAGAGCTGAACTAGCTGGCAACAGTGTCTCCCAGGAAGCAGAGGGGTAAGGTGATTGCATGTCTGTAGAATTCTGTAGAGGAATGTATTTCTCTGTCACAGCACCCAAAGTCCTAAAGCAGGATCTTCATGACTGGGGGAGGGAAGAGATAGGGAAAGAGGAAGATAAGAATATCATTAAAAGGATTTGTTTTCTGCTCTTTCCATGACCCCTGCAGGAAGCCCAACCAGGACTGTGAGAACCTCATCTAAGGATGCTCACATCTGGTCTGAAGTGAACTCAGCACCCCAAGTTCTAACACACGTGTTCCCCAAGTGCATCAGCTCATTGTGCACATTCTCAGGTGTGACAGGAGAATGAACTTTGGTAAACAATGAACACACTCAGAAAAATGGACCATGCTCTAGGGACAAGGGAAAATCCACAGCTTGAGCTATATTGCCACACTCTGCAAAATGAAAGAAAGGTTGTCAGTAGCCAACCTGGTAAGCTGCAAGAACCAGAGAAGACATACAAGCTTAAGGTATCAGTTGCGAGGGGAAGCAAGTGTGTGGAGCTGGCATAGTTATACGAGGTTGGAGAAAACTCCAGACATTACAGTAAATGCGACTGAACTTTTTGGCCAACTTAGTAGAAACATGGAAACATATGCAAATCTATAACACAGGATAAATGGTAACTGCTGCTGCTGGTGCTAAGTCGCTTCAGTCGTGTCCGACTCTGTGCAACCCATAGACAGCAGCCCACCTGGCTCTGCCATCCCTGGGATTCTCCAGGCAAGAATACTGGAGTGGGTTGCCATTTCCTTCTCCAGTGCATGAAAGTGAAAAGTGAAAGTGAAGCAGCTCAGTCATGTCCGACTCTTCGTGACCCCATGGACTGCAGCCTACCAGGCTCCTCTGTCCATGGGATTTTCCAGGTAAGAATATTGGCGTGGGGTGCTACAGTCAGAATTACAACAGTCTAATCTGAAGGATGAAGGAGGAGGTAAACTTGTCATTAACTGCAGATGATATAATTCCACCCAGAGAAAATTTTGAAGACTCCCCCCAAAAACTGGCATAAGTAATCAACAAACTCAGTAAACATTCAAGATATAAAATTGATGTACAGAAATTAGTTGCATTTCCATGCACTAACATCTAACAGAGTTCTGTCTCCTAAGGAAGTCATCATGGCCCCTTAAGAACAGACTCTTACATCAGTGCTTCAGAAAAACCTATATCTGATGCTGGGAAAGATTGAGGGCAGGAGGAGAAAGGAGCAACAAAGGATGAGATGGTTGGATGACATCACCAACTCAATGAACAAGAGTTTGAGTAAACTCTGGGAGACAGTGAAGAACAGGGAAGCCTGGCATGCTGCAGTGCATGGGGTTGCAAAGAGTCACGACTTAGCAACTAAACAGCAACCACAAATACCTGAATGGGAGGGCAAAACATCCTTTATTCATATTACAGGTTCCTTATCATAGGGTAAGCCCCACCCACCAGAGTTTCAACAATCCCCCCTTTCATAATCTTATACATGTGTACACTTATGGAAGATTTGGCAAAGACTTCAAATACACCTGCATTTACAGTCCTTAATTAAACAGAATAGTTCATGCAGCTCATTGAAAAGGAGAGCTCCCAAACATTCATTAAGAGCCCAGTGAGTCTCCAAGGGTAATATGTAAATGTAAATGACATCTGGTTTATAGCAGTTTGTTCAAGTTTCACATCAATAGTGAATGCTGGTGCACCTGTTCCTATTTTGAACGAGACCACAATGACCAAAAGCCTTATATCTTTCTTCAACAACGAAACTGATGGAACCCTGCGCATCCCACTATTTCATCTCCTGGCCCTTGAGGATTTCTGGGAATAAACAGCATTTAGCCACACTATCAATTCTACACCAACCAACATATCACCCTGTGCAGCCACAAATCTCTAGGAGATAAAACACAGCACACATGGGAGGAAAAGACGTATACCAATTTCCATATTTGTTTTTACTCCCTGCAATATTGAATATTCAGTAGTGCTATTATTACAATAATTTCCCACATAAGTCTCCTCACATCAAATTTTAATAGATCCTTTTGAGGTCAGAAATAATTGGGTGATCTGATCCCATTGGCTATGTCAAACAAAGTAATTTTCCAGGCTAAAGAGGGTGGAAGAGAAAGAAAAGTTTGAGTCCCACAGTGGCAGAAATTGCTATTGGCTGTGACATGGATTTTGAATATCATCTCCCATCAGAAATCCCCACTGGATATCAGTTGCAAGAAATTACATCATCAGACTCTTGAGTAAATGGCACTGAAGGGACCACGTGCATCATTCAATTTCTCTTTATGATTCAAATCACCTCCTCCTTCCTTAGATTGCAGCTGGTGGAAACTATGATGTACTCAAATTTTTATTAGATATTAAGCCCCAAAAGAGGCTTTGCACAAGCATAAACTATCTCAGACTGGTCTTCCCAAGAGGCACAATTAAGCCAATTGTACACATTGTTTCTGTCCAAAGACACATTTCTCCTCTGTGTTCCATTTCATTCTTGTCAGAAGCCCAGAATGGACATCAGTGAGCACCACGTCTGGATGATGCTGCATCCAAATATTTGAGGGCCAAGGTTTCCTCAGTCCTGGGGCCTCTGTCAGATCTCTCCTTCAGGGTCAGAAGGCCAAGATGGAACAGGGCTCCCTCTCAGAAGCAAAAAAGAAGTAGCAAGGTTCTAAACCTTAATGTTTCACAAATACTTATATATATATTAATAAATGTTGAGGCCACTCCTCATGTAGGATGAAAACTACGAACCTCCAAGATGTAAAGATATTGTGCTCATGTGGCAACAAGTCAGCTGTTGGTCCATACTGGCATGTTGCATATCAAATTAAACCCTCTTTGTCAAAGGCACCAGGAAATTTATAGTCCATTCATAGGAATATTATTGAGGGTTAAGATGATTCTAAAAAGACAAATCTGTCAAAAATCTCAACCTATGGCTTTAGCAACATCCTCTCTTCTTTTGCAACCTCTTCAAGGCATTTTTGATTTCTTTGTTTCTCAGACTGTAAATCAAAGGATTCAACATGGGAATTATCACAGTGTAGAAGACCGATGCAAATCTGTCAAAGCTGGAGGGACCACCAGAGCTGGAACTCAAATAGACAAACATACCTGAGGTATAGAAGAGAGTGACTGCTGTCAGGTGGGAGGCACAGGTGTTGAAAGCCTTGGACCTGCCGCTTGCTGTCGTGATCTTCATGATGGAGATGACAATGTAGACATAGGATATCATGATAACTAAGGCATTTATTATCCCAAAGATCATTGTTAATATGGCAGTCAAGAGTTGTACAAAAAAAGTGTCAGTGCAGGATAGAACCAACAGCTGGGGCAGGTCACAGAAGAAGTGGTTGATGACATTAGGCCCACAGAAGTGGAGCTGGAGCATGAAACACAATTGGGATATAGAAGCAGAAAGTCCAGCCATGTAGGATCCCAGCACCATCCGACCACAGAGAGCAGGCGACATGACTGACGAATAGAGGAGCGGGTTACAAATGGCGGCATATCGGTCATAAGCCATGGCGGTCATGAGGCAAGACTCACTCAGCCCCATGGTGGAGAATACAAAGTACTGAACAGCACAACCCACTAAGGTGATAGTTTGCCGCTCCTGAAAGAAGTCGTAGAGCATCTTGGGGGCTGTGGAGGTCACGTAGCAGATGTCTATGAAGGACAGGTTACTGAGAAAGAAGTACATGGGGGTGTGGAGGTGGGAGTCCATTCTTATTAAGATGAGGAGCGACAGGTTCCAAGTCAGGGTCAAAATGTATATCACCAGGAATATGACAAAGAGCACTACTATGATTCTGGGGAAATCTGAGAATCCCAAGAGGATAAAATGCATGATCTTTGTAATATTTCCTCCCCCAATCATTGGCTTTGTACTCCTAAAATCAGAAAAGAGACAAGACAATGCATTGCTGGCTCAGGCGACATGGCAGCATCACGATTCTCATATACGCCATACTTTTCTCCACTGAGCCCTGGATAAAAGGAACGCTCCGCTGCCCTGGAGAAAAGATCTCAGCTTTCCGTCTTGAATTGTCAGCAAGTGCCTCCTCACTGCTTCAGGTTGTCAATTATAATGAAAAGATATATTTAAAAAGTTGAAAACTTTTTTAAAAAGCAATAGAAATCTTGTGATTATTATATATAAGGAAGAGATCATTGATTAAAATGCTGGGTTTTTCGAAGACCTCTAATAATGTACAAGTGCTGCTCTATAATAATATAGCATAAGTGGTATCACTTCAGGATAAATTTGAAGTAGCTTTTCTCCTAGATGATCATCTAGAGAGATTTTTATATTTTCTTCTTTTATCCATAGGAAAGTTACTCCATTTATAATAACCACTCAGTCTGTTTACAAATATATTTATTACAGTGGCTCCTAAATGGCCTAGAAAAGTATATCATGGTTTGTCATCCTGAGTTGTTGGGGAGATATAGCATGAATGCCCAGCTAAGTTATGTATTAAGTGTCCTTAGGGAAGCCTTCATGTGAAATATTTCAAAAATAAGCTAGTACAACTCACTACTGGCCCCCATCGTTGGCCTATTTTTATAATATTTTTCTTCTTAGGAAATAGCAGAGAACTGTGGTTACGGGTTCAGACTTTGGAGTTTTAGTTCTGAGTGTCATAATCAAGATGGCAGTATAGATCATTCCTAACTTCAGTTCCCCTCACTTAAAAAGTAACTAGCAACCATTCATAGGAAGAATACCAGTGTGAAAATCTTAAAAGATGAATGTGAAGCACCCTTCTGAACCACAATGACCAAGAAAAGCCACATTAGGGGAGTAGAGAAGCTCCTCTCTGACAGCCTTGCCCTTCCCCACTACTGGTTCAGCGTCACGCCAAGAGGGCCCCTCTTGGTCTATGGTTTTCCTGCCAAACTGGACAACCTAGAAAAAATGAATAAATTTCTAGAAATATACAACTTAGGAAAACTGAATCAAGGGGAAACATAAAGACTAAGCAGGCCAAGAATGACTAAGGAGATTGAATCAGTAATTAAAAATCTCCCAGCAAAGAAAAGCCCAGGACCAGAAGGCTTCATGATGAATTCTATCAAACATTTAAAGACGATTAATGCCAATCATTTTCAAAGTCTTCCAAAAAGTTAAAGAAAAAAATAAAATTTCCAAACTCATTTTGCAAAGCCAATATAATACTTTGATACCAAAGTGAGACAGGGAAATTACAAGAAAATAAAATCACAGGTCATTACCCTTGATACATGGAGATTTTTAAACTCTCAACAAAATACAGCAAATAAAATCCAGCAGCACATAGAAAGGATCATTCACCATGATCTGGTAGGGTTCATTCTTGAGATGCAAGAACGGGTCGATCAATCGATGTGATACGCTGCTTTAATATGATGACGTGTAAAAATCACATAATCCTCTCAATAAATGCACAAAAAGCATTTAACAAATTCAACATCCAAACGTGACAAAAATTCACAAGTCAAGTATCAAAGGACTTCATCTCAACATAATAAAGCACATAGTAACATGCCTTCATCTAACATACTCAGTGGTGAGTGACTGAAAGCGTCTCTCCTAAGATCAGGAGTAAGACAAGTAGCTAACCATTCCTACTCAACATAGCTCTAGAAATCCAAGCCAGGTCAATCAGGCATGAAAGATAAATAAATAAATAAATGGCATGAGAATTGGAAATAATTGAAACTGTTTCTGTTTATAGACAACATGATTTTTTTTTGACAACATGATTTTTAATACAGAAAATCCTAAAGATTCCACCGCAAAACAGTAAGATCTTATGAACAAGTTTAGTTAACTGCAGAATACCAAATCAACAGATAGAAATCAGTTGCATTTCTATTACCTAGAACAAATTATCTGAAAAAAAGAAATAAAGAAAACAATTACATTTACAGTAGTATCAAAAACAAAACATTCAGGAATGAATTAACTGAGGAGATGAAAGATCTTCAAAATGAACATTCACTGTAAGACATTGACAAAAGAAAATGAAAAGACACAAGTAAATAGAAAGATCTTCCATATTCATGGATTGAAAGAATGGATACTGTTAAATTGTCCATAATGCCCAAAGCCACTGATAGATTCAATGCAATACCTATCAAAATTCCAAAGACATTTTTCACAGAAATAGAACAGCAATCCTAAAATTGGCATGGCACCACAAACACCCTAAACAGATGAAGCAATCCTGAGAAAGAGACCAAAGCTGGAGACATTAGGCTTCCTGATTTCAAACTGCATTACAGAGCTATAGTTTAAAAAAAAATGAGACTATATCAAACTAAAAAGCAAAAGAAATAAACAAAAGGAGAAGGCAGTCCATGAATTGGGAGAAAATATTTGCAGAAACACATCTAGTAAGGAGTTAGCATCCAAAATACATAAACAGCTCATGCTCACTCGAGAGTTATTTACAATTATTACAATAGCCAAAACATTGAAACAACTTAGGTGTCCACTGAAAGGTGAATGGATACTATGGCCATACTATCCTGACTGTGTCCAATCTTGTCTGAAAAGTGAATGAATAAACCAAAAATTACACACACACACATATATATATACACATATATACATATATATGAAATAGTCAGATATGAAAAAGAAAATCTTGGCATTTGCAACAGCTTGGATAGATCTCAAGGGCATTCTGCTAAGTGAGATCAGTCACAGAGAGAAAAACAAATACTGTATAATCTCCCTTTATATAGAATCTAAAAATAAATCTCATTTAAAAAAATCAGATTGTGATTGACAGAGGCAGGAGTAGAAGATGGAGGAACTGGTTAGAAATGGTCAGAAGGTATAAACTCCCAGTTGGAAGGTAAGTTCTGGGGATACAGTGTACAAGATGATGACATTAGTTAATAATACGGTATTGTATATTTGAAAGTTTCTAAGAAAATAGGCCTCAAAAGATCTCATAATAAGGAATAACATTATGTATATGGAGAGGATGGACGCTGACTGTCTTATCGTGGTAATCATTGGGCAGTATATACGTGCATCAAGTCACTGTGTGTGTGCCTTGCTGCTGTGGTTCCGCTGCCAAGTCCCATCTGACTCTTTGGGACAAGCAGCAGACCTTCACTGCCTCCCGGCGTTTGCCCAAACTCATGCCCACTAGGTCAGTGATGCCATCCAACTGTCTCATCCTCTGTACCCTCTTCTCCTGCCCTCAATCTTTCCCAGCATCAGGGTCTTTTCTAATGAGTCGGCTCTTCACATGAGGCGGCCAATGTATTGGAGTTTCAGCCTCAGCATCCAATGAATATTTAGGGTTGATTTCCTTTAGGATGGACTGGTTGGATCTCTTTGTAATCCAAGGGACTCCCAAGAGTCTTCTCCAACACCACAATTAAAGTGCATCAATTCTTCAGCGCTCAGCCTTCTTTATGGTCCAGCTGTCACATCTGTACATGGCTACTGGAAAACCCACAGCATTGACTATGCAGACCTCTGTCACCAAAGAGATGTCTCTGCTTTTTATATACTGTCTAGCTTTGTTGTAGCTTTTCTTCTGAGAAGCAAACGTCTTTTAAATTCATGGCTGCAGCCACTGTCTACCGTGATCTTGGAGCTCAAGAAAATAAAATCTGTCACTGTTTCCACTTTTTCCCCATCTATTTCCCATGAAGTAATGGGACTGGATACCATGATCTTCATTTTTTGAATGTTGAGTTTTAAGCCAGCATTTCCACTCTCTTTCACCCATATCAAGAGACTCTTTATAAAGTTTCTTTTCTCTTTCTGACATTAAAATGATATCATCTACATCTCTGAGGTTGCTGATATTTCTCCCAGCAATCTTAATTCCAGCTTGTGATTCATCCAGCCCAACATTCACATTATGTACTGTGCATATATGCTAAATGAGCAGGATGACAGTATACAGCCTTGACATACTCCTGCCTCAATTTTGAGCCAGTCTATTGCTTCATGCCTGGTTCTAACTATTGCTTCTTGACCTGCATACAGGTTTCTCAGGACACAAGTAAGGTGGCCTGGTATTCTCACCTCTTTAAGAATTTTCCACAGATTGTTGTGATCCACACAACCAAAGCCTTTAGCATAATGAAGCAGAAGTAGATGTTTTTCTGGAATTCCCTTGCTTTTTCTATGCTTCAACAGATGTTGGCAATTTGATCTCTAGTTCCTCTTCCTTTTCTAAATCCAGCTTGTACATCTGGAAGTTCTCAGTTTACATGCAGCTGAAGCCTAGCTTGAAGGATTTTGAGTATTACCTTGCTAGCATGTGAAATGAGTGCAGTTGTAAGATAGTTTGGATGTTCTGTGGCATTGCCTTTCTTTGGGATTGGAATGAAAACTGATCTTTTCCAGTCCTGTGGCCACTGCTGTTTTCCAAATCTACTGACATAGTGAGTGCAACTTTCACACCATCATGTTTTAAAATTTTAAATAGCTCAGATGTAATTCCATCACCTCCTCTAGCTTTGTTCATAGAGATGATTCCTAAGGCCCACTTGACCTCACATTCCAAGATGTCTGGCTCTAGATGAGTGACCACATCATCGTGCTTAACTGGTCATTAAGAGTGTTTCTGTACAGTTCTTCTGTGTATTCTTGTCACCTCTGGTTAATCTCTTCTTCTTCTGTTAGGTCCATACCATTTCTGTCCTTTATTGTGCCCATCTTTGCATGAAATGTTCCCTTGGCATATCTAATGTTCTCGAAGAGATTGCTAGTCTTTCCCATTCTATTGTTTTCCTCTATTTCTTTGCACTGTTCACTTAAGAAGGCTTTCTTATCTCTCCTTGCTCTTCTTTGGAACTCTGCGTTCACTTGGGTATACCTTTCCTTTTCTCCTTTGCCTTTCACTTCTCTTGTTTTCTCTGCTATCTGTAAGGCCTCCTCAGAAAACCATTTTGCCTTCCTGCATTTCTTTTTTTTTTTTTTTGGCGGGGGGGGAGGGATGGTTTTGGTCACTGCTTCCTGTACAATGTTATGAACCTCTGTCCATAGTTTTTCAGGCACTCTTGCTACCAGATCTAATCCCTCAAATCCATTTGTCACCTCCACTGTATAGCTATAAGGGAATTGATTTAGGTCATACCTGAATGGCCTTGTGGTTTTCCCTACTTTCTTCAGTTTAAGCCTGAATTTTGCAATAAAGAGCTGATGATCTGAGCCAGAGTCAGCTGCCAGTCTTGTTTTTGCTGACTGTATGGAGTTTCTCCATCTTACGCTGCAAAGAATATAGTCCATTGATTTCGGTATTGACCATCTGTTGACGTCTATGAGTAGAGTCATCTCTTGCGTTGTTGGAAGAGGATGTCTGCTATCACCAGTATGTTCTCTTGACAAACTGTTAGCCTTTGCCCTGCTTCATTTTGTACTCCAAGGCCAAACTTGCCTTACTCCAGGTATCTCTTGACTTTCTACATTGAAATTCCAATCCCCTATGATGAAAAGGACATCTTTTGGTGTTAGTTCTAGAAGGTCTTGTAGAACCATTCCAATTCCGCTTCTTCAGCAGTAGTGGTTGGGGCATAGACTTGGATTACTGTGGTGTTGAATGATTTGCCTTGGAAAGGATCAAAAGTCATTCTGTCGTTTTTGAGATTGCACCCAAGTACTGCATTTCAGGTTCTTTTGTCGATTATGAGGGCTACCCCATTTCTTCTAAGGGATTCTTGCCTGCAGTGGTGGATGTAATGGTCATCTGAATGAAATTTGCCCTTGACCATCCAGTTAAGTTCACTGATTCCTAAAATGTCGATGTTCACCCTTGCTGTTTCCTGCTTGACTGCATCCAATTTACCTTGATTCATGGACCTCACATTCCGGGTTCTTGTGCAATATCGTTCTTTGTAGCACTGGAGTTTACCTTCACATGCAGACACAGCCACACCTGGGAGCTGTTTGCACTTTGGCCCAGCCTCTTCATTCTTTCTGGAACTATTTCTCTGCTCTTTCCAGTAGCGTATTGAACACCTACCGACCTGGAGAGTTCATCTTGTACTGTCCTGTCCTCTTGTCTTATCATGTTGCTCATGGGATTCTCAAAGCAAGAATACCAAAGGGGTTTGCCATTCCCTTTTCCAGTGACCCACGTTTTGTCAGAACTCACACCACGACCTGTCCATCTTGGGTGGCCCTGCACGGCATGGCTCATAGCTTCATTGAGTTACACAAGGCTGTGGTCCATGTGATGGTTTTGGTTAGCTTTCTCTGCTTGTGGTTTTCGTCCTGGAGGTGGTGGGATCATAGTTCTTGCTTTTTCTGTCTGACCTCTGGTAGATGAGGATAAGAGACTTGTGCAAACTTCCTGACAGGAGGAACTGGGCGTGGGGGAAACTAGGTCTTGCTCTGGTGGGCAGGGCTGTGCTCTGTAAGACTTGAATCGAATTGCCTGCAGATGGCTGGGGCTGTGCGCCCTCTTTGACAGCTGTTCAGCCTGAGGCAGCCCAGCCCTTGAGTCCACAGGCTCTCTGTATGGCTAATGGAGACCTCCTCAAGAAGACTTACACCAACACACTCGCCTCCCAGGACTGTGGCTGCCAGCCCCTCTGTCCCCAGAGCAGGACCCTGCCAGCTGCCTTCCACAGAAGGCCCCAGCATTCACAGGCAGGTTTGGCTCAGTCTCGTCTGGGATCACGGGGGCCCTGGTGCACACAAGCTTTGTTTGTGCCCTGCAAGAGTCTCTGCTTCCCTCAGTCATGTGGAAGTTTTGCAATCAAACTTTGCAGTTTTGCCATGCTACAAACTGCCTTCCCTTGTGATAAAAGAGGAAATTAATAATAGCAAACAAAAAGAAAATTTAGAAAAAATTAGAAAGGACTTGAATTTCAGTTATTTAGAAGTCTTATAAACACTACTATTTCATTATTCTTATAGAAAATTTCATTATTCTTATAGAAATGGGCATATGTCAAAAAAATAAGTAGAAGTTTAAGACTAAATTCAAATATGGAGAAGAATAAATATATGACAAAGTTAATAGTTTTAAATTGATAGAAAAGTCCTTCCTGAGTGTTCTGTCTTCTGGCTCATTCCAAGTAAATAGCACTAGGGAAATGAATAGATACACATTTGTATAATCTTGGAATGAAAAACAAATTTCTGAAATATAACTATAAACCAGAAACTTTAAGAGAAAAAATATGATATAACAATTTGAAACTTGTTTATGGTTGAAAAACCCACTTATATAATTTTGAAATACACACTGAAATGGGAAACATAGTCCAAAAATATACAGAAGGACATGGTAACACCTTTAATGTGAATACAAAGAGTATGTGACTAAGAGATGGGCGCCCATACATAGTGCTGATGAGTACACAAAATAATTCTATCATTCTGGAAATGATATATATATAAAAATCATATAACTGCTCTCTCTCAACTTCTCTCTCTTACACACATGCACATAACATGTGTTCCAATTACAAATGCCAAAAGTAATGAGTGATACCATTTTGATTTTCTTCTTTATACTTATCTGTTGGTTTTCAATTTTCTGCAGCTCATATTTAAAAGAACAACTGGTTAAGATATGCAAATATCTAATCCTTAATTGTTAAGATGGAGAGAGGAAGAGGGAAGATGACAAAGAATTACGATAAGAGAATGACAGCGAACAGACTTTCAGACTTTCCTTTTATTAATACCTCCTGGCTGTGTGACCCCTGCCAAGTTATTAACACTCCTGTGCCTCAGTTGCCTCATTTATAATGGGATTAATAATACTTACCACCTCACAAGGCTGTTGCAGAGACTGAATGACATAAAGAGCTTATTAAAACCTTGTCCAAGTGTGATCTACTAAGGACATGGTCATTTGGGAGAGTGGTACAGGGCACAAAATCAGGGAAGAAAGGCAGGAATGAAGAAGATGAAGGAAGTTGCTGGATGAAGAAGAACAAGGTTGAAAGGGATAGCTATGTCCCCCTTCCCCATGCTTCAAAGGGGGCCTCTCTGATATCTATGTCACCTACCCTAGAGTCTCCAGTCCCCCAGGGTCTCCAAGGATGATGCTGGAGATCTACTTGACATATTTCAAAAGACCAGTGGAATCAGAAAGAGAAAAACAAATATCGCATAGTAAAACATATGTATGGAATTTAGAAAGATGGTGCTGATGAATTTGCAGGGCAGCAATGGAGATGCAGGCATAGAGGGCAAACTCATGGACGCAGGCCAGGGGGGAGGGAGGAGAGTGAGGTGGATGGAGAGAGTGGCACGGAAGCAGAGACACACCACATGTAAAAGAGCCAGTGGGGATTGGCAGCGTGAGTCAGGGAACTCAAACCGAGGATCCGCAACAACCGAGTGGGCAGGGAGGGGGGGAGGAGGGAGAGGGAGGTCACGCACGCATACCTATGGCTAATTCATGTCGATGTATGGCAGAAAACAAAGCCACATTGTAAAGCAATTATCCTTACTTTAATTTTATTTTTTTGTATTTATTTATTTTTTTTACACGAACTCCCAAACATGAACCCCCCTCCCAAAATGCAAACTAGTACAGCCACTATGGAGAACAGTGTGGAGATTCCTTAAGAAATTGCAAATAGAACTGCCTTATGACCCAGCAATCCCACTGCTGGGCATACACACCGAGGAAACCAGAATTGAAAGAGACACATGTACCCCAATGTTCATCGCAGCACTGTTTATAATAGCCAGGACATGGAAACAACCTAGATGTCCATCAGCGGATGAATGGATAAGAAAGCTGTGGTATATATACACAATGGAGTATTACTCAGCCATTAAAAAGAATACATTTGAATCAGTTCTAATAAGATGGATGAAACTGGAACCAATTATACAGAGTGAAGTAAGCCAGAAAGAAAAACACCAATACAGTATACTAACACATATATATGGAATTTAGAAAGATGGTAATGAGGACCCTGTATGCAAGACAGCAAAANGAAATTGCAAATAGAACTGCCTTATGACCCAGCAATCCCACTGCTGGGCATACACACCGAGGAAACCAGAATTGAAAGAGACACATGTACCCCAATGTTCATCGCAGCACTGTTTATAATAGCCAGGACATGGAAACAACCTAGATGTCCATCAGCGGATGAATGGATAAGAAAGCTGTGGTATATATACACAATGGAGTATTACTCAGCCATTAAAAAGAATACATTTGAATCAGTTCTAATAAGATGGATGAAACTGGAACCAATTATACAGAGCGAAGTAAGCCAGAAAGAAAAACACCAATACAGTATACTAACACATATATATGGAATTTAGAAAGATGGTAATTATCCTTACTTTAAAATAAATAATTTTTTTAAGACCAGTGGAATTGTACATGAGTATTTATTCGAATCATTGTTAATAACCAACTTGGCTTTACTCTTCAGAAATTATGACTCAAAACTATATATTGAAATGGAAATCCAATTGTTAATAAAAGCACATCCTCAAGGGAATAAATCAAATTAAAAGAATCTTTGTGAAGAAGAAAAGAAAGAAAGATGGAAAACATAGACAAGCACATTACATCATACCTTATTCCCCTGAAATTCAGGAAACCACTACCTTAATTCAGCATTCTTTTAACTTTTCAGTTCAGTCCAGGCACTCAGTGGTGTCTGACTCTTTGCAACCCCATGGACTGCAGCACTCGAGGGTTCCCCGTCCATCACCAACTCCCGGAGCATTTAACTTTACAGACATGCCATTTGATTCTGAATGATAATTTACCCCAATTTTACAGGTGAAAAACCAGAAGACAACAGAGTTCAAGACAGTATCCTTAAAAAATTGCAGGACTAGAATTCAACTTTCATCCCTCACCGCAGAGTAATACCTGAAATTTTAGGTTACAGATTACAAACCGTGCTCTACAAAAGTCCAACTGGAAGAATCACATGGCCATAGAGACAACACAGAATTCATTGTTCTTATAAATCATGCCCTCTCACCTTGACACAGTATCCAGGAAGACAGAGTTCTTGAGAAATGTTGAAACTGTGTTTTTCTTTTGCCAAGATATTTTCCTATTGCACTTCAGGACAGAAAATTTGGGCCATGGAATTGGCTGTCCACTGGCAGTCAGAGAGATGGCCTCACTGGGGAGGCTCTTAAATGTGTTTCTAAGGGCAGAAGTGAAAGGAAAAAGGCCACTAGGAGGTGAGAAATCCCCAGGTACCTTCTCTCTGGAGTCAAGGTTGTCATGGAGCTTTGTCCCTGCTAACTTCATGCACCGCTTTGCCATGTCCCTGCAGGTTCAATTCCCCCTCTTCCCCATATTCCTATGACGATCTCATAATCATAGCTTTTCCTTTAACAAACTTGGCTTCATGTGAGCTGGAAGAGACCATCTAATCCAGTAACTTCAGTTTCCCAGCTAGGACCTGAAGCCAGTGGAGCTCAAAGATTTGCCCAAGGTGGCACAGTTGGTATACCTATCTAAAATGAATGTGCTTTGTAAACAGGGTGCGTTTACATATCAAATTTATTGTAATGAAGCTATTACCAGTTAGCTGTGCCATCTGGGGCAAATCTCTTAGCTAAACCAGCTTCAGATTGAAGTTACTGGACTAGATGATCAACATGTCTCTTCCAGCTCATATGAATCCAAGTTTGTGAAAGGAAAACCTATTATATGTGTGTGTGTGTGTGTGTGTGTTTTTATACGGGCTTCCCTGATAGCTCAGCTGGTAAAGGGACAAAGAGTAAAGGGTAAAGGGTAAAGCTGGTAAAGAATCTGCCTGCAATACAGAAGAGCTGGGTTCGATTCCTGGGTTGGAAATATCCCCTGGAGAAGGAAGAAAGGCTACCCACTCCAGTATTCTGGCCTGGAGAATTCCATGCATTGTAAAGTCCATGGGGTCACAAAGAGTCAGACACAACTGAGAAACTTTCACTTTCACTTTCATCTACACATATATATATATATGCATAAAGTGAAGTCACTCAGTTGTGTCCGACTCTTTGTGATGCCATGGACTGTAGCCTGCCAGGCTCCTCAATCCGTGGAATTTTCCAGGCAAGGGTACTGGAGTGTGTCGCCATTTCCTTCTCCAGGGGATCTTCCCAACCCAGGGACTGAACCCGGGTCTCCCGCATTTCAGGCAGACGCTTTACTGTCTGCGCCACTGGGGCAGCCACCAGGGAAGATATATGTGCAAATATCTGACCTGAATCAATCATCGTTGCAGCCCTGTGACGCAGATATGGTATTATTTCTTATGCACTAAGTGGGGGAAATCAAGCCAATAAGGAATACAAAAAACTATTCATGAGATGTCCACAAATTATTGTGGTTGTAACTGTGGGTATTGGTATCAGCAAATCTGGAGTGAATACCATCTCTTTCCCTTGAATGTTCTGTGATCTTGAGCAAATTAACTTCTCTAAGCCTCTAAGTATTATCACCTATAAAATAGGACTGATAATAGAACTGAATTTGAGAAATCTTACTAAGCTATTATGGGCTTCCCTGGTGGCTCAGACAGTAAAGAATTTTGCCCGCAATGCAGGAGACCCAGGTTCCATCCCTGGATGGGGTAGATCACCTGGAGAAGGAAATGGCTACCCACTTCAGTATTCTTGCTGGAGAATTCCATTGACAGAGGAGCCTGGAGGGCTCCAGTACATGGTGTCACAGAGAATCAGACAAGACTGAGCACCTAACACTTTTACTTTCATTTTCATTTATTATAACAGCATGTAGTCCATACCTTGCCTTCTGTTATTACCAGGTGTAAGTTTTGTGTTCTGAATCAGGTTCTTTCCAATATATTAAGCTGTATTACTAATCCTTCATTTTAAATATCTAATTAAAACCATTCCCATAAACTTTTTTTGGTTTTTGTCTTTTTTACACTGGGCCTCAGTCAGTCAGTTCAGTCACTCAGTCAGGTCTGACTCTTTGTGACCCCATGGGCTGCAGCACACCAGGCCTCCCTGTCCGTCACTATCTCCCAGGGTAAAGTTGGTAAAGAATCTGCCTGCAATACAGGAGACCTGAGTTTGATTCCTGGGTTGGGAATATCCCCTGGAGAAGGAAGTTTACTTCCTTCCCAGAGTTCACTCAGACTCATGTCCATCGAGTAGGTGATGCCTTCCAGCCATCTCATCCTCTGTTGTCCCCTTCTCCTCCTGCCCTCAATCTTTCCCAGCATCAGGGTCTTTATCATGGACAAATTACAAAATCTCCTCTCCGTACTTGTCTCTGATTAGTAAAATAAAATATCTACTTATTGTCTATTATGAAGATTAAAAAAATTATTAAAGTGCTGAGAATGGTGTCTAACACATACTAAGCTCACAGTAAATTTTAGCCTTTACTGTCTTCCTTCCCTTTGTTCTTTCCATGTAGTAATCTCGCATTCACTCATTCCCCCTCATTCACCAAGGTCTTTGGCACATGGCTCTCAGGCTGCCTTTCGACACCACAGCCTGGAGCCACAACAGATGACTTTTGCATCTTCAATGAGGACTTGTATCCAAGCTTTTAAATCTCTAGGGGTGAATTTACCTTCAGTTCAGTTCAGTCGCTCAGTTGTGTTCGACTCTTTGTGACCCCATGAATAGCAGCACGCCAGGCCTCCCTTGTCCATCACCAACTCCTGGAATTCACTCAAACTCATGTCCATCGAGTCGATGATGCCATCCAGCCACTCATCCTCTGTCATCCGCTACTCCTCCTGCCCTCAATCCCTCCCAGCATCAGGGTCTTTTCCAATGAGTCAACTCTGCATGACGTGGCCAAAGTACTGGAGTTTCAGCTTCAGTATCATTCCTTCCAAAGAAATCCCAGCGCTGATCTCTTTCAGAGTGGACTGGTTGGATCTCCTTGCAGTCCAAGAGACTCTCAAGAGTCATCTCCAACACCACAGTTCATCAATTCTTCGGCGCTCAGCCTTCTTCACAGTCCAACTCTCACATCCATACATGACCACTGGAAAAACCATAGCTTTGACTAGACGGACCTTTGTTGGCAAAGTAATGTCTCTGCTTTTCAATATGCTATCTAGGTTGGTCATAACTTTCCTTCCAGGGAGTAAGCATCTTTTAATTTCATGGCTGCAATCACCATCTGCAGTGATTTTGGAGCCCCCAAAAATAAAGTCAGCCACTGTCTGCACTGTTTCCCCATCTATTTGCCAGGAAGTGATGGGACCGGATGCCATGATCTTAGTTTTCTGAATGTTGAGCTTTAAGCCAATTTTTTCACTCTCCTCTTTCACTTTCATCAAGAAGCTTTTTAGTTCCTCTTCACTTTCTGCCATAAGGGTGGTGTCACCTGCATATCTGAGGTTATTGATATTTCTCCCAGCAGTCTTGATTCCAGCTTGTGTTTCTTCCAATCCAGCGTTTCTCATGATGTACTCTGCATAGAAGTTAAATAAGCAGGGTGACAATATACAGCCTTGATGTACTCCTTTTCCTATTTGGAACCAGTCTGTTGTTCCATGTCCAGTTCTAACTGTTGCTTCCTGACCTGCATATAGGTTTCTCAAGAGGCAGGTCAGGTGGTCTGGTATTCCCATCTCTTTCAGAATTTTCCACAGTTTATTGTGATCCACATAGTCAAAGGCTTTGGCATAGTCAATAAAGCAGAAATAGATGTTTTTCTGGAACTCTCTTGCTTTTTCNTATTCCCCTGAAATTCAGGAAACCACTACCTTAATTCAGCATTCTTTTAACTTTTCAGTTCAGTCCAGGCACTCAGTGGTGTCTGACTCTTTGCAACCCCATGGACTGCAGCACTCGAGGGTTCCCCGTCCATCACCAACTCCCGGAGCATTTAACTTTACAGACATGCCATTTGATTCTGAATGATAATTTACCCCAATTTTACAGGTGAAAAACCAGAAGACAACAGAGTTCAAGACAGTATCCTTAAAAAATTGCAGGACTAGAATTCAACTTTCATCCCTCACCACAGAGTAATACCTGAAATTTTAGGTTACAGATTACAAACCGTGCTCTACAAAAGTCCAACTGGAAGAATCACATGGCCATAGAGACAACACAGAATTCATTGTTCTTATAAATCATGCCCTCTCACCTTGACACAGTATCCAGGAAGACAGAGTTCTTGAGAAATGTTGAAACTGTGTTTTTCTTTTGCCAAGATATTTTCCTATTGCACTTCAGGACAGAAAATTTGGGCCATGGAATTGGCTGTCCACTGGCAGTCAGAGAGATGGCCTCACTGGGGAGGCTCTTAAATGTGTTTCTAAGGGCAGAAGTGAAAGGAAAAAGGCCACTAGGAGGTGAGAAATCCCCAGGTACCTTCTCTCTGGAGTCAAGGTTGTCATGGAGCTTTGTCCCTGCTAACTTCATGCACCGCTTTGCCATGTCCCTGCAGGTTCAATTCCCCCTCTTCCCCATATTCCTATGATGATCTCATAATCATAGCTTTTCCTTTAACAAACTTGGCTTCATGTGAGCTGGAAGAGACCATCTAATCCAGTAACTTCAGTTTCCCAGCTAGGACCTGAAGCCAGTGGAGCTCAGAGATTTGCCCAAGGTGGCACAGTTGGTATACCTATCTAAAATGAATGTGCTTTGTAAACAGGGTGCGTTTACATATCAAATTTATTGTAATGAAGCTATTACCAGTTAGCTGTGCCATCTGGGGCAAATCTCTTAGCTAAACCAGCTTCAGATTGAAGTTACTGGACTAGATGATCAACATGTCTCTTCCAGCTCATATGAATCCAAGTTTGTGAAAGGAAAACCTATTATATGTGTGTGTGTGTGTGTGTGTGTTTTTATACGGGCTTCCCTGATAGCTCAGCTGGTAAAGGGACAAAGAGTAAAGGGTAAAGGGTAAAGCTGGTAAAGAATCTGCCTGCAATACAGAAGAGCTGGGTTCGATTCCTGGGTTGGAAATATCCCCTGGAGAAGGAAGAAAGGCTACCCACTCCAGTATTCTGGCCTGGAGAATTCCATGCATTGTAAAGTCCATGGGGTCACAAAGAGTCAGACACAACTGAGAAACTTTCACTTTCACTTTCATCTACACATATATATATATATGCATAAAGTGAAGTCACTCAGTTGTGTCCGACTCTTTGTGATGCCATGGACTGTAGCCTGCCAGGCTCCTCAATCCGTGGAATTTTCCAGGCAAGGGTACTGGAGTGTGTCGCCATTTCCTTCTCCAGGGGATCTTCCCAACCCAGGGACTGAACCCGGGTCTCCCGCATTTCAGGCAGACGCTTTACTGTCTGCGCCACTGGGGCAGCCACCAGGGAAGATATATGTGCAAATATCTGACCTGAATCAATCATCGTTGCAGCCCTGTGACGCAGATATGGTATTATTTCTTATGCACTAAGTGGGGGAAATCAAGCCAATAAGGAATACAAAAAACTATTCATGAGATGTCCACAAATTATTGTGGTTGTAACTGTGGGTATTGGTATCAGCAAATCTGGAGTGAATACCATCTCTTTCCCTTGAATGTTCTGTGATCTTGAGCAAATTAACTTCTCTAAGCCTCTAAGTATTATCACCTATAAAATAGGACTGATAATAGAACTGAATTTGAGAAATCTTACTAAGCTATTATGGGCTTCCCTGGTGACTCAGACAGTAAAGAATTTTGCCCGCAATGCAGGAGACCCAGGTTCCATCCCTGGATGGGGTAGATCACCTGGAGAAGGAAATGGCTACCCACTTCAGTATTCTTGCTGGAGAATTCCATTGACAGAGGAGCCTGGAGGGCTCCAGTACATGGTGTCACAGAGAATCAGACAAGACTGAGCACCTAACACTTTTACTTTCATTTTCATTTATTATAACAGCATGTAGTCCATACCTTGCCTTCTGTTATTACCAGGTGTAAGTTTTGTGTTCTGAATCAGGTTCTTTCCAATATATTAAGCTGTATTACTAATCCTTCATTTTAAATATCTAATTAAAACCATTCCCATAAACTTTTTTTGGTTTTTGTCTTTTTTACACTGGGCCTCAGTCAGTCAGTTCAGTCACTCAGTCAGGTCTGACTCTTTGTGACCCCATGGGCTGCAGCACACCAGGCCTCCCTGTCCGTCACTATCTCCCAGGGTAAAGTTGGTAAAGAATCTGCCTGCAATACAGGAGACCTGAGTTTGATTCCTGGGTTGGGAATATCCCCTGGAGAAGGAAGTTTACTTCCTTCCCAGAGTTCACTCAGACTCATGTCCATCGAGTAGGTGATGCCTTCCAGCCATCTCATCCTCTGTTGTCCCCTTCTCCTCCTGCCCTCAATCTTTCCCAGCATCAGGGTCTTTTCCAATGAGTAGGTTCTTCACAAGAGGTGGCCAAAGTATTGGAGTTTCAACTTCAGCATCAGTCCTTCCAATGAATATTCAGGACTCATTTCCTTTAGGATGGATTGGTTGGATCTCCTTGCAGTCCAAGGGACTCTCAAGAGTCTTCTCCAACACCACAGTTCAAGTGCATCAATCCTCCAGCACTCAGCTTTCTTTATAGTCCAACTCTCACATCCATACATGACCACTGGAAAATCAAAGGGCATTAGCGGAGCACAGCTACTCCTGACTACTCTCGGAAGTCAGCAGGATGTCCACTATGAGCCTCCAGGAGACCCTCCCTAGATAATCTCCCCAGCCTGGTCCTCAGATCAGGTGAGCTCCCAACCCCCCAGGGCTAAACACACACTCCCCTCTCTGCAACAGGCTCCATGTGCCTATTTCCCAAGTGCAGTAGTAAGAGCAAGTCTGTAAACCAAGTGCTCTCAGAAAAGCAGACCTGGGTTGGTGGGCAGAGAGAGAAAAACCATAAACTCAAGCTGCAGGGCCACCTTCTGGGGAATAGTTTCCAGTAACCAGTCAGTAGAAACAGTGAGAGACTTTATTTTCTTGGGCTCCAAAATCACTGCAGATTGTGATTGCAGCCATGAAATTAAAAGACGTTTGCTCCTTGGAAGAAAAGCTATAACCAACCTAGGCAGCATATTAAAAAGCAGAGACATTACTTTGCCCACAAAGTCCGTCTAGTCAAGGCTATGGTTTTTCCAGTGGTCATGTATGGATGTGAGAGTTGGACTGTGAAGAAAGCTAAGTGCCAAAGAAATGATGCTGTTGAACTGCGGTGTTGGAGAAGACTCTTGAGAGTCTCTTGGACTGTAAGGAGATCCAACCAGGCCATCCTAAGGGAAATCAGTCCTGAATAATCATTGGAAGGACTGGTGTTGTAGCTGAAACTCCAATACTTTGGCCACCTGATGTGAAGAGCAGACTCATTGGAAAAGACCCTGATGCTGGGAAAGATTGAGGGCAGGAGGAAAAGAGGACAACAGAGGATGAGATGGTTGGATGGCATCACTGAATCAATGGACATGAGTTTGAGTAAACTCCAGGAGTTGGTGACAGACAGGGAGGCGTGGCGTTCTGCAGCCCACATGGTCACAAAGAGTCGGACATGACTGAGTGACTGAACTGAACTGAACTAGTCTGGACAAAGGAGCTTAAGGACTCTGCCACAAGAGGGAGTAAAGAATGGAGCAGGTGTACCCATCCATCAAAAGCTGAGCAAACCCCGGAGAGCCCACCAATGACAGCACACTGCATCCGAAGGCAACAGGTAAAGATTTAAGGGGTGTCTGCTGCCTCAGTCAGTAAAGGATCCACCTGCCATGCGGGAGACCCAGGTTTGATCCGTGGGTCAGGAAGATCCCCCAGAAAAGGAAATGGCAATCCGTCCTAATATTCCTGCTGTGGAATCCCACGGACCGAGAAGCCTGACAGGCTGCAATTCATGGGGCTGCAGGACTTAGTGACCAAACCACCACCAACCATCTGCTATTTCAAATACAAGAGCAGCCACACAGAGCTTCAAGGAGCATGAAGAAGAGAAACATCTCATCACCTAAAGATAACTATTCTCCAGTAATTGAGCCCAAAGGCATAGAACTTTGTGACTTAGCTAATAAAAAATCAAAAGTAGCTGTTTCAAAGAAGGTCCATAATCTACAAGAAAGCACAGAAACGTGATTCAATGAGATCAGGAAAAGTACCTGTGAACCAAACGAGACAGTTACCAAAGGGACAGAAACTATAAAAAAAGAACCAAACAGAAATTCTTGGCAGTAACGTTTTGGATATGACACCAAAGAACAAGTGAGAAAAGCAAAGATGAACAAGTCGCATGACATCAAGTTAAAAAGCATCCACACGTCCAAAGAGACACCTAAGAAAATGAAAAGGTGAGCTACAGAATGGGAGGAGATGTGTGCAAACCGCGTGTCTGCAAGGGATTACTGTCCAGTATACATTAAGAATTCATACAGCTCAATAACAAAAACCTAATAATATGATTTAAAAATGGGCAGAGGGACCAAGTAGACATTTTTCCAAAGAAGGTATGCAATGGCCAACAGGTGCATAAAAAGACGCTCAACGTTAATCCTAGAGGAATGCAAATCAAAACCACATAGAAATACCACCTCATCCCTGTTAGAGTGGCTATGATCACCACAGCGAGGAACAGCAAGGGATGGTGAGGGTACATACACGGTTGGGAGAATGTAACTTGGTCTAACCACTATGAAAACAGTATGGCGTGTCCTCAAAGCATCTAAAAAAGAACTTCTGTCTGAACTGGCAATTCCACTTCTGAGTATATATGCACAGGGAAGGCTAACAAGATACGGGAAAAGATCTGCACTCCCGGATTATTCCAGTGTTAGTCACGACAGCCAAGATAAAATCCAAGCATCTGCCATGGAGGAATGGATGGTGACAACCCACTGTGCATGTGTGTGCGCTTATAAACGATGGAATAGTATTCAGCTGTGAAAAAGGAAATCCGCCTATTTGTGAAAATGTGGATGGACCTAGAGGACATTACACTAGAAGTCAGGCGGAGAAAGGCTACGAGAGGCCACTCGTATGTGCATCTAAGAAAGCCAGGCGGGTAAAACGGCCGCGACGACCAGAGGCTGAGGGCCAAGGGAACTGGAGATATGTTATAAAGGGCACAGCATGTAATTACTAGACAGGTCCCAGAGATCTAACGCACAGCATAGTGACTATAGACTGCAATACGCTACTATAAACTTCAAAGTTCCCTAGAGACTAGATCTCAACTGTTTCCACATGAAAAAGGAAATGATAATTATGTGATAGGACAGGTCTGTTAGCTAATGCCATAGTGGTAAGCATATTGCAATACATAATGTGTCAGATCAACACCTTAAACTTATGAAATGGCATATGTCAAATTTACCTATATAAAAATATAATTTTAAAAAATTATCAGTTTTTCTCTTCCTCCCAAACTGAAGTCCCTGTTTTTAGTGGCTTGGGAAGGGCTGTTGCCTCTAATCCAAGCACAACACATGCTGTATTTTTTCCCCTAGCCTTCATACACATGCCAATTAAACCTCAGGATGTAGGCTACCAGGGGTAGATGTCTCCTCCTGGGGAAATGCTGGCCCTAGCCAACCACCCTCTGAGGCTTATGTTTTTTCTTGTTATTTCTGTATGTTGAGAAATGTATTTGTTTTCTGAGTGCCTCAGCCAAAAAAAAAAGCTTTTATTTAGCATTATTGATTTCTTTGAACATGTTGCCCATATTACCAGAGACGTGATACAGAAATACCAATTCAGAAATCCTTGCAAGTTTTATCTCACCTTAATTTATCCAGCAAGATGATGAGAGATGCACTCCTCCTGTTTCCTTCTTACCGATGAGGAGACTGTAGGCCACAGCACTAAGCAGTCCAAGGGCACCCAGCCTGTGAAGGGCAGAAAAGTGTTGGCTCAGTCGTGTCCCGGCCTCTGCAGTCGCACAGATGGTGGCCCCCCAGGCTCCTCTGTCCACGGGCTTCTCCAGGCAAGAATACTGGAGTGGCTAGCCATTCCCTTCTCCAGGGAGTCTTCCTGACCCAGGGACCAAACCCACATCTCCTGCATTGCAGGCAGATTCTTCACCATCTGAGCCACCAGGGAAGCCTATGAAGGGTAGAACTGGGGTTCAAATCCACTCAATCTAACTCCAAAGCCACATCTTAAAGACTGCTCTCATCTACTCAGTGAAATGATGCTATCTGCTGCACTAATCTTATTTCTAAACAATTCAATGGCAAGTAGCTTCCCTGTAGCTCAGATGGTGAAGAGTCTGCCCACAGTGCAGGAGACCCGGGTTCAATTCTTATGTCGGGAAGATCCCCCTGGAGAAGGGAATGGCTACCCACTCCAGTATTCTTGCCTGGAGAAGTCCATGGATGGAGGAGCCTGGTGGGCCACAGTTCATGGGGTCTCAAAGAGTTGGACACGACTGAGTGACTAACAGTTTTACCTCTTCATAAAGTGCAAAGCCCTATGCTTGGTGGTTTGAATGACATAGTCAGTGGGTCCCCAACCTTTTTGGCACCAGGGACCAGTTTCATGGAAGACAATTTTTTCACAGACAGGGGGTGGGGGCATGGTTTCAGGATAATTCAAGCACATTACATTTATTGTGCACTTTATTTCTATTATTATTACATCAGCTCCACCTCA
>SJYX01005651.1:0-10270 GCA_006410675.1 Oreotragus oreotragus | reverse complement strand
TTAAGCCTGGTCTCAGCTCTATGTTTTCTATCAATGAACTACATACTCTGCAGACTGCTACTATATGGTCTTGGGAATTTTTTTCTAAGTCAGGCCTTACTGGGTCTATTTGAATAATGATGACATTAATTAATTTCACCCAGAATTAAAAACAACTCCAAAGCCTTTCTTGTATAGAAGTGTGCAGAGACGGAAGTAAAGGAGTTGAAGTGGAAAGAGACTTCTGATTGGGTGAAGCAAGACCCCATACCCTTTTATAATGAATCCATAGTCCTTTATTTTCATCAAAACACCTCCTTGTGAAAGATGGATCCTACACTAATGGATGTAAAATATGATTATGTAAGTAACATCATAGTATGCCATTTTAAGAGCTTTTTTTTAAACTTATATTTACTGAAATTTTTGTGTAATCGTGTCTCTAGGATTTAATTAGAAATTTAATCTAAAATTTGTGTCTCATTCTCCTTAATACTACATTAAATAAGGTTAGGACTCACTCAATTAACATTTCTGATTACCACCATCCAGTAACAGGAAATCTCGTATGTAATCAGACATGTTGCAAAAGCAAGGGCATTCCGCAGTCAACGTTTCTGTTTAGAGAGAATATATGTGTAAAACAATGTGCTTCATTATCAGGCAGACTCCTATTTTAGTGCCAGTGAGGCAGTGGGCATAAAGTTATGTGCAGCTACACAGTCAGCTAATAGAATTTCAGTTAAACATTAGGAGAGTCTAAGATCAAGAATTAAATAAAGGACATGTCATGGTATAAGCAGCAGTATTAAAATGGAAAAGAACTAGTACTATTTTAAATAATACCGCTGATGGCAAAGACTAGAATTCTAAAAGGGTGTAATTTTTAAATTTTAGTCAAAAAAGTTCTGGAATACATGCAACTCCTGGTTATAGAAAGCACAAGAAATTTCTACCTGAGGTCCCCCTGTGACATGTAGTGAGCAGTTGTCAAAAGGAGTTAAAACCAGAAAAATTTTTGTTGTCGTTTATTGGGACCATCTAAACAGACCATAGAAAAATGCTAAGGTTTATATACATGCCTGCTAAGGAGGGTAGATACTTTATATTTCTAGCCAATACTTAAGGACTTCATACCATTAAAATGGATCAGGTTAAGAACACTATCCCTTGACCAATTACAAAGAAGCCTCTGACTTTTTGGGAATGAAAACAAAAAGCTTATTAGCAGTTATTTTTAGCTCCCAACTTTTAGTTAACAGATACAAGATTAGTCTTTAGGTTCTTCTCTGACTTGAAGTAGTGTTTTGTGTTAATACTGGTGATTAAATTTGATTTAAGGAAGTGACTATATGTATGTATAATGTAGGGTGACTGGAAATTGTTGCTTGTACTTAAGTATGTCATAATGTTCAGATGATTGTCATGCTGTGCAGTTCTACAGTAGTTCCACAGGATTAATGTGACTTTTTGTAGTTTTTGTGGAAAGCTTCACAGGCTTTCAACAGTGCTGCCACTTCCCAAAACATTGTTGAAACTTATTTTGAATTGCTTTCAAAGCCTGTAACATATTTGGCAGTGTCTTCATTAACAGTGTATCTTTAAGATGAATTAGATTTTTGCCTACGGCTAATAGTCATTTGGAGCCAAACTTGGTGACTAAGTTGGGTTGACAAGCTGGGGTAAGTACCCTTTGGATTGATAAAGAGATCTGAAAATAAATTTCCAGTAAGGCTCATAAACTGTTTTGAGGACTGTTGTCAAAGAAGAGTTCCAGGGAAGTTTGGAGGGGTATCAACATGAAGTATTGGATTGACTAAAAAATTCTCTTGGGCTTTTCTGTATGATCTTAAAACCCAAATGAGCTTTTTGCCCAACCCAATAAATATGTAGCCTTACAAAGCAGCAGAATGTATTCCAGCAAATGGTTTTGGGAGTACTTATTACTTGGCGGGTAGCAAATTTTTATAAGAATTCTTAACTGTTGGAGAAAAATACATAAATAAAAATTAATTTTAGAGGTGGGAAAATATTGAGCTTCAGTTCAGTTGATCAGTCGTGTCCGACTCTTTGCGACCCCATGAATCGCAGCACACCAGGCCTCCCTGTCCATCACCAACTCCCGGAGTTCACCCAGACTCACGTCCATGGAGTCAGTGATGCCATCCAGCCATCTCATCCTCTGTTGTCCCCTTCTCCTCCTGCCCCCAATCCTTCCCAGCATCAGAGTCTTTTCCAATGAATCAACTCTTCGCATGAGGTGCCCAAAGTACTGGAGTTTCAGCTTTAGCATCATTCCTTCCAAAGAAATCCCAGGGCTGATCTCCTTCAGAATGGACTGGTTGGATCTCCTTGCAGTCCAAGGGACTCTCAAGAGTCTTCAACACCACAGTTCAAAAGCATCAATTCTTCGGCGCTCAGCCTTCTTCACAGTCCAACTCTCACATCCATACATGACCACAGGAAAAACCATAGCCTTGACTAGACGGACCTTAATCGGCAAAGTAATGTCTCTGCTTTTGAATATGCTGTCTAGGTTGATCATAACTTTTCTTCCAGGGAGTAACTGTCTTCTAATTTCATGGCTGCAATCACCATCTGCAGTGATTTGGGAGCCCAAAAAAATAAGGTCTGACACTGTTTCCCCATCTATTTCCCATGAAGTGATGGGACTGGATGCCATGATCTTCGTTTTCTGAATGTTGAGCCTTAAGCCAACTTTTTCACTTTCCTCTTTCACTTTCATCAAGAGCTTAAACTATCCTAATTATCTGCCTGCTTTTAATATTTAAAATAAGGGTCATAAAAGTACTCATTATATTTATCTAATAATGCTAGTGAAGGCCAGAGTGGCACAGGAACCAGCATAAATGTTAGGGATAGAGACAGTAAGTGAGAATATCACTGAAGGAGAGAGTAAAACATATACAGAGAGAGGGAAATGTACATGGGGAAAAAAACAACACATCAGTACAAATACTCTAATGGAGTAATATCTCCATCTTGTGGCCTTTTTTGTATATTGTTGTTAAAAATGTTGAGGGGTTGTATTTTCACAACTGTAGGCATAAATAAGAATAAAATATAAGTCAGATGAAAACACAGTATGGGTCAGAGATATTTTGCAGTGTTTTGCGAGGCCCTTTGAGCCCAGGCCTCCTGGTGATGTGCAGTAAGCTGGTGTCTTGAGACATTGATGCCCTCCCTGGAGCAGCCTTAAGTTAACTGAGTGTCTTTCAAATGTAATTTTCTTTGAAATGCCATGGTATGGAAAAGATTGTAAGAGCACTGTGAGGGCAGGCAGTTACAGTGTTTTTCTTCTATGGAAAATTTATAAGCCTGTATATATGTGTGTATACATATAAATGTAAAATTGTCCTATGTAATTACTCTCATCAAGATCTTTGCTCTATTAAAGATCGTTGTTTAGCTCTTTAGAACCAAAAGCATTACTTAACATATTGGTGAGAGAATCCAGATTTAAAAGACATCATTGAATTAGTGTCTTTCAGTTACTTGGTTACTTACTCTGGATGGTGGAATGACCATTAAGCATACCTAGTTTGTAGCAACTCAGAGGAATAGTCTAATGATTTGTAACAATCTTCTGTGTGAAGAGGATACACATGTCTTTGGGATGTATAAATACACAAATTCTGAGTAGACTGAAGTAATATTTTGTGACACTAGGAGATAAGGAAGTATTTTACTTACAAATCCTGACATTTATTTCAGGTTTTAGACAGATGACATTCATTTTAAAGTCATTGATCTTTTAGAGCACTGTTCAATAGATACATAATACACAAGCCACATATGTAACAAAATTTTCTAAAAGCCACATTTAAAAAGTTAAAAACATAAAATTAATCTTAATATATTTTACTTAATCTCATGTGTCAAAATATGTGAACGTGTGTTCACATATTTTTTAAATTATTGAGACATTTTACACTTTGGCTTTTTTACTAAGACATCAAAATTTGTTATATATTTTCACTTTATACTTCTTAGCACACTTCAATTTGGGTATTTAATTTTGATTGAAAATACTTAGTCTGTACTGAGATTTCATAGAATGTGCAGCTAACAAGTAGATTCATGTATTCAGGCTCTTCCAAACATACTTTAAAGAGCTTTACAGTAACTGAAGCAAATGACATTTTAAAAATGTAAATATAAGTGACTCAAATAAAAAATTTGATTTCTGATTTACACTAACACATTTCAGGTGTTCAAATATGGCTAATGACTGCCACACTGGCTATCACAGCCTTAGAGAATGAACGTTTCTGTGTTGTATATATCTACATATTTTTGGAAAAAAATCACCGATTGCTGTTTCCATTTTGTCAGGGACATCATTTGTAAGTTTTGTTTTTGTGTTTTAACTCATGGTAGTTGTTGTTTTGCTTTGTTTTTAGATTGTTCCAGTTGTGCTAGATGTCATCTTCCTGTCCTGTCCGATTTACCCATTCTTCTCTTTGGCCTGTAAAGGCTATGAGTATAGTCTGTGCTGCTCTCCTTGGGACAGAGTTCAGTATCACCGATTGCTGTTTCCATTTTGTCAGGGACATCATTTGTAAGTTTTGTTTTTGTGTTCTAACTCATGGTAGTTGTTGTTTTGCTTTGTTTTTAGATTGTTCCAGTTGTGCTAGATGTCATCTTCCTCTCCTGTCTGATTTGCCCATTCTTCTCTTTGGCCTGTAAAGGCTATGAGTATAGTCTGTGCTGCTCTCCTTGGGACAGAGTTCAGAAGGTCCATGCTAGAGGCCTGTTTGCTGAGGGTGTTTTCAGTAATCAGCTTCATCCAAATTGGTCATTTACTTTTGCTGACTTGCCTGTTACATTTTGTAATTTTTTTAAGTATTATTAAGTTAATATGTTAGCTCTTTAATGACACTCTGACCAGGAAATCACCAGTGTTCATACTTTGTAATTTTAACTTTGAGGTTGCCTGGTCTCCCTAGTTACTCTGAAACTCACCCATCAAATACATTATTAGCTATGAAATATTCAGTACATTCTCTACTGTCATCTATTTTGATTATTATAATATCTTTCATTAAATAATTTANAGGAAATCACCAGTGTTCATACTTTGTAATTTTAACTTTGAGGTTGCCTGGTCTCCCTAGTTACTCTGAAACTCACCCATCAAATACATTATTAGCTATGAAATATTCAGTACATTCTCTACTGTCATCTATTTTGATTATTATAGTATCTTTCATTAAATAATTTAAAAAGGGATTTCCAGATGCAGTTCTATTTGTGCCATTCTTTTTGCTCTTTATACTATCAGTTAGGAGTATCATTCATGTCCACTGGCCAGCCTCCTTTGCCACCACCACATAGCTCCTAAACAAACTGCTTTACTTTGGACTGATTAATTGCTGATCTTTTCCCCTTTTCCTTGGTAATTTCATAAACAAGGAAAGGAAGTAGATCATTATATTAGTGGTTCTTATACGTGGCTATTATTGTTTTAAATAGTCCTAGCATAGGAAAGATGGAGAAGGCAATGGCACCCCACTCCAGTACTTTTGCCTGGGAAATCCCATGGATGGAGGAGCCTGGTAGGCTACAGTCCATGGGGCCGCTAAGAGTCGGACACGATTGAGCGACTTCACTTTCACTTTTCACCTTCATGCTTTGGAGAAGGAAATGGCAACCCACTCCAGTGTTCTTGCCTGGAGAATCCCAGGGACAGAGGAGCCTGGTGGGCTGCCATCTATGGGGTCGCACAGAGTCGGACACGACTGACGCGACTTAGCAGCAGCAGCAGCATAGGAAAGAAATTGCATTGGAGTCAGAGATACTAAAAACTCTATGCTAAGGGGAAAACAAAATTTTAAAAACCTATATAAAATCCTGAACTTAAAAGAGACCTCAGTAATATCTAACCTATTTCCTCATGTAGCAGTCTCTTTCTATAGCTCTCCCAGAAGATGATCATCCATTCTATTTATGGCTAACAATGGTGGAAGGGATTATGAAACAGCCTGTTAAGTTTTTGATGAAAGTACTCAACAGAAATTTTATTCTTATGTAAAGCCCCAAATCATAATTCTTACACCCACCTTCAACTTTATTTACTGTCTTCTTTTGGAGTACCCTTGAATACATATATATAGTTCCTCTAAGTTATTCTTTAATGCCTTAAAATGCACAAGAGAAATAATTAACTTTGATTCTCTTCACAACAGCAGTTATTTTTTTTAAAATGAACAAACCACCGTTTTTTGTGTAGCATTTATACCTCAATAAAGTTGGGTTTTCGTTTTGATTTTTAAACACAGGCAAGCTGAGAAGCCCACTAGATTTCATAGTCTTTAGGTGTGTATGAAATCTGCCCTGGAGAAGACCCGAGCCACTGTTGTTCCCGTGGTCTTGGAACTACACCAAGTGTGATTTGAGGTTACTATAAATAATTCTCTGGGCTCACCAAAGTTAGCAACAGGAAATTTCTGAACGTTGTAAACATAAGATGCTTTCGGGTATGCCCACTCTGATAATGTGCCCAGAAGTCTCAAAGCGAGACCTGTGCATACAGTTGTGCAGGTTGTGTGTCTGTGTCAGACCTATCAAGATATAAAGATGTTTTAGACTGAGGTTTTTGTGAAGAATGGCACATAGGTAATTAAACTGAAAAGGAAATAGTTTCTCTTTCTTAATTACAATGTTAGATTTAGGTAGAATTTTAGTTTTCAGGTCTGTCCTGAGTGGGTGTTTCTCGCTCCTTTCTATTCGCCTATCCTCCCTAGAGGCTCTGCAGTGGCTTTTACTTCTTTCCCTGAGATCCCTAGACAAGCCTCAGGTCTTACATAGGCAGCTTAGGGCTCCCTCCTGAGGCCATTGCAGATCCAGATACCAAGCCTGCAGATTGCTTGGCCTGGTTTCAGCTGTTGTGCAGAAAATATGCTCTCTTAATAGCTCAGATACATAATATTTTATGAGCTATAGCTTCAGGCGATGGCTTTCTCAACTTTTTACACCATTTTCCACAAGTGGTGGAGTCCCACTGCACCCCTTGGTTTCCAGCGTCATCCTGGCTCTGACCCCAGGCCTTTTGTAGAAGTACTTTCAATCCTCATTGCTCTGTGGAACAGACTTTTCATTTCTTCTGCCTACTTCACAAGTGTGGAGTCCAGGCTGTTAGCTTAAGCTCTGTTTGTGGCTACAGGTTTCCATTAGTTTTTGTCTACAGAGATACTTGACTAGTTTTGATCATGGCCGTATGGTTAAGATTTTCTCTTCATTTCATCTAGATACATATTTGGAGTAGGGTTTAGGAGGAGATCCCTCAAGTATTTGCAGTGCTACTTTGACTTCTGAATATTTTTAAAGCTGTACTTCTTTTAAAATTATTACTATTTTTAATGCCATTTTCCTTTTATCTAAGAGCCTTTTACCACTTGTCATCCAGAAATATAGTCAGGCCTATTATTCGCAGCAGTATAAGAGCTGTTAGTTAGGCATTAAAAGGAACAGTAAATCATCTAGTTATGTCCCTCTTTTTTTCACTATTCCTAGGCTTGATCCAAGTCTGGGTGCTAAAACAGGCAAGTAACATTTCTAAAATAATCAGATACGACAGGTTTTGAATATGGTAATAAGTAGGTCCGTTTCTTCAGAGTGATGTATATGGCCCTGTTACTGGAAATGTTCGGAGGAGAGTCCTGAGCTCTGTTTTGAATCTAGTTAGATGCAGCTATGCCAGGTGGGGAAATAGTTATTGAAACTCAGGTACATGTCAGAAAAACCACTTCTGGAGGAAATGAATGGTTCTGAAGATATATACAGGTAATTTTATTTTGGATGATTTAAATATATTCCAATCGCATACCTCTAAAAAAGACTGTCTTTTTCTGAATGTGAATCTTCTCTTGTGGTCTTCAAAATGCACAAAACAAAAAATAGGATAGTGAGGGTTAATCTCACTGAAAACATTTTTGTAACCAACTTGGTGGACAGTACTAACATCAAAGAGTTTCAATGGATGTTAGCTTCAGGCAACATATTTCAAATACACTGTTCTTACTTGTATGAGGAGTTGTTCTTTAAATAGGTTTTATTACTTTTTTTAATGTAAAAGTAAAGAAAAGGGAAATTTTAAAAATCCAAAGAAAACCACTTTTTGATGTTTTTAACTATATCATTTCATATTTTTTTCCTCATGTATGTATATATTTTTTTACCTCAGCAACTTTGCTCATACTATTGACTGCCTAAAATTTCTTCCACCTCCAAAAGTACTCTATATGAGTACTTTTATATGAGTAGAGCATGCTAGCTGCTTTTTTAAAAATTGTGGTAAAATATGCATAACCTAAAATTTACCATTTTAATCCTTTTTTAAGGATTGGCATTAAGAATATTCACAATGTTACACAACCACCCTCACTATTGATTCCTAGAACTTTTTCATCATCTCAAATAGAAACTGTATCTATTTTCTAAAAGTGACTTACCCATTCTCTCTTCTCTCAGGCCCTAGTAACCTCTAATCTATTTTCTGTCTGTAAGAACTTTCCTTTTCCAAATATGTCATATAAGTGGAGTCATACAATATTTATTCTTCTGTGTCTGGCTTGTTTCATTTAGTCTTCAAGGTTAATCCATGTTGTAGAATGTCCCTGAATCATTTCTTTTTATGACTGAATACTATTCCATTAAATGTATACATCACATTTTGTGGAATATATACATTGATTTGTTGATAAACTTGCTTCCACCTTTGGCTATTGTAAATACAGTTGACCCTTGAACAACGTGGGTCTGAACTACCAAAGTTCATTTATGGATGCTTTTCATTAGTAAATAGTATAATATTACATGATCAAACAGTTGATTGAACCTGCCAATGTAGGGGGTGAGTATAAGTTGTATATAGATTTTTAACTGCTCAGAACATCCATCCCCCTAAACACACACCTCCCCCAACCCCACCAAACATTGTTCAAGGGTCAACTGTAATGCCACCTTCAACGCTGGTGAATAAGTATTTGTCTGAGCCATTGCTTTTCATTCTTTTGGGGTATACCTAGAAGTAGAATTACAGGATCATATGGTATTCTATATTTGACTTCTTGAGGAGTTGCCAAACTCTTCCACTATGGCTGCATCATTTTACATGCCCACAGCAATGAAGGAAGGTTCTAATTTTCTCCAGAGTATCACCAGCATTTATTTATCTATTGATAATAGTCTTCATAATGGATAAGAAGTGGTATCCTTTTCTCTGAATGATTGATGATGTTGAATATCTTTTCATATGCTTGTTGACTGTATGTATATGTTCCTTGGAGAAAAGTCTATTCAAATAATTTGCCCATTTTGGGGGGACTGTATTTTTGTTGAGCTATGGGAGTTTTTGACATATCTTGGATATTAATCCTTTGTCAGATACATAATTTGTGAACAGGGATTTTGTTTTACTCTCTTGATAGTGTCCTTTGATGCACAAAACTTTTTAATTTTGTTGAAGTCCAAATTTATCTTTTTGTTGTTGTTGTTCCCTGTTTTTGGTGTCATGTCCAAGAAGTAATTGCCAAATCCCACTTCAAAAAGTTTTGCAATTTTAGCTCTTACCTTTAAACCTTTGATCCCATTTTGAGTTAATTTTTGTGTATGATGTAATATAAGGGTCCAGCTTCATTCTTTTGCACCCATTTTTTTGCTTCCTGCTTAACTATATATATTATCTTATTTAATCTTTAAAACAATTCTGTCAAGTTAGATATTTAATCAGTGAGGAAATGGAATTTCAAAGACTTCCCCAAAACTAATAATTGATGGAGTTAGGATTTACACTCTTGTCTTTTAGGTTCAAAAACTATAACTATTATTCTGTATCATTTCTTACTATTGAAATGCTACCTCTTCTTTAAAATCTAGCCAAAATTTAATCCCTTTATTAATATTTTCCCTATGCTTCCAATCAAATATGACCACTCCATGGCAGATTTTTGTATAGACTTTTACTTTGTAATAGTACACTGTGAATGGTATGTATTTAGTACATGGTGAGTGAGTTTTATAATTGTGCTTCAAAATAACCTAACTGGTACCCTCATACATAAAATATGAGCAGAAACGAAAAGGGTGGAAATAATCACAGAAAAAGGTAATTCAATATTTTCCTTTTAAAAATCAATTCAGTCAGTTCAGTTGCTCAGTCATGTCCATCTCTTTGCGACCCCATGAATCGCAGCATGCCAGGCCTCCCTGTCCATCACCAACTTTTGCACAAGTATAAAATGGGAAGATATAATTTGTCTTTAGTAAA
>SJYX01005649.1:165035-185585 GCA_006410675.1 Oreotragus oreotragus | reverse complement strand
CCCCATGGACTGCAGCCCACCAGGCTACTCCGTCCATTGGATTTCCCAGTACTAGAAGAAGAAAACTAATCTTTAAGAGGAACCTTGGTCTTCAAGCATCTTGGAGGAGGTAAGGGCTGGGATATGAAAAGGAATGAGGTTTCTCAAGTGGAACTAAAGGCAGATGAGGAAAGGCATGGGCTGTCTGGGAGGTAATGTGCTCTTTGTTATCAGAAGTATTCTAGCACAGGTTGGACAGCCACTTGGCAGTGATGCTAAGAAGAGCATTCAAGCCAGAGCATCTAAGGGTACAAAGACATTCAGGCGAGGGCTGTCATCCTAGGGTTCTCATCCCCAAACCTCTGTTATAGGAGGGACCCCAGCACCTAAACAGGGAGAGGGTCAGGCGTGGGAGCGTCCATCTGTGGTTCACTGTGCCCTTCTCTCCCTTCCCCTGCAGGTCGGTCCCGTCAGCCTGCTGGCCATCGGGGTCCTCACTGTGCATTGTATGGGCATCCTGTTGAATTGTGCTCATCACCTAAGTCAGAGGTGAGAGTTCTGCTTCTCTGTCTCTGCCTTCTCTATCACCAAATGGCACCAGCTTCCCGCTGAGGGTGCACCAAGTTTCCCAGGATCACTGACCCAATTCCCAACTAGCTGGCCACCTCCAGGCCGCCACCCCTGCTGCTCTGAGGCGGTCAAGGGAGTGATTGAAATCCTACTGGAGACTCCAGGTTCCAGGCACAGCTCTGCTGCTGACTAGCTGGAGCACTTTGCCAAGCTCCTATGAGCCCAAGTATCCATTCCTAGAAAGATCAGAAGTAATAAGAAATGCAAATTTGCTCTATACACACCCATGTGTATTTGAGATACTTCCTCTTAATCTCTCCACCTCCTGTCTCTTGGTCTTCCCCCAGCTCCAATACACACACCTTGGAAGGAAAATTTATTCCAAGTAGGTCCTTCTGGGGACAACTTAGTAATAGTGGAAAAAAAAAATAGTTAGCAATGAGATGAATAATCCACAGCGATTTCAATATCTAATAAAGGATATATACAATACAATGTTTATATATTTAAAAACTTAAATGTAAAACAAAATTCCAGAAAAAAAGGCAAATGCAGTGGAAGGCAAACAATGCTGAGAATTTCATATATATAAACTAGCAACTCACAGTAATTAGCAATTCCTTACAGCCACAGCCTGGAGAGTTTCTCTCCACAGAACTCAGCTTCTCCCAAGGCAGGCAAATCTAAATATGTCCTCATCACTGTGCAGAAAGGCCTTGTGAGTCAAAGCAGAGATGTGAAATGAAGCTTCTCATAAAGTCAAATTATCATAACCCAAATTGGTGCATTTGGAGTATGTATCAGTCACACCTAACTTATGTAGTACTTTCCAGCTCATGAAACACTGTTAAGAGCATTTACTCATTTAGCAATTAAATATATTGCACAATTACGTTGTTCCAGGTACATAGCAAGAGTTTTGCAAGCCTTCTTTTGTTTATTCCTTGTAAAATTTTATGGTAGGCACCATTATTCCCATTTTACACATGAGTAAACTGAGGCTTGGGAGAGTTAAATGCCTTGTTGAATGTCACACAGCTAGGAAGTGGCACAGCTGGTATTCTGAGACCCGTCTGACTCTACCCCTTAACCTATCTGCAAATCTTTTTCTTCCCTCAAGCCTGCTGGGACCATTTTACCAACATACAGCCTTTTAATATATGTCATTTATTATAGCCTTTCCCTGACTTTTGTTTTTGTTGATTTGTTTTTTTCTTTTCTTTTTCTAATATAGGGTTACAGACTCATAGTAGCTTTTAGATATGTTATGGAGGACTTCTACAGTTTTTTTTGGCTTTTTGTTTTTAGCCAACATTTAAAAACCTGGAGAGTTCACATTAAAAAAATAAATCTACACCTTCTTGCCAGTTAGACATTCTGCTACCTCTGTGGCTTCATTCCTGCATCATTTCAGCTAGAGCCACATCCTGATCAGCCCCTTTTGGAACAGGACATGTACCAGAGCCTTGATTCCCTGTTTTGTCTCACACCCAGTCATTCTCATCACAGTACCGATAGCTTTCTGGTCCCCATTGCTTTTGAGTTTGCAATCCTCAGACTAATATACTTGCCAGTCCTATGCAATGTAACCTCATCTGTATTTCAAATGCCAGGCACATTGAATAATAATAACAACAGAAGCATCGTGCCATGTTCCCAATGCATCACCATATCCATCTCTCACTGTCTTCTCCCCAAAACCCAGCCTGCATGTGAAGAAAAAAAACTGAAGCCTCGAAGTATAAAGAGACTTGCTCAAGGTCTCCTGGCCATCTGAGGGGGACGTGTTGATACTTAAACTCTGGTTTCCTAACAAGTCTGGGTCTCTTTCTCTCTCCAAGTTACTCCCCTCAGTCATGCAATTAACTCCAGGGACGTTACTTCCACTTACTTTGTCAGCAGTGCTCCGGAGGGCCTCCGCCGCCCTTTGGAAGGGCTGCCTGGCAAAGGAGGGATGGGAGAAGAGAGATGGACTAGAACTGGGATGTCACATCTGACAGGGGTGCTGGGCAGGAGGCTAAAGATCACCTTTGCATGGGATCTGGTCCAGGGAAAACATCTTAAATGTTTCAGCACCCTCAGAAGCGAAGAATGGTATGTCAGTTCAGAAAAGGTAGAACCACTCTCTTGGCCATACTTACACCTCATTCCTCTCTCTCCTCCTCCCCCTGACTAGGTCTGCATACCTCACAGCTTCCACATCCTCACTGTCCTTGTTTGCTGACCTAATCAATTCCAAGCTACTGTCCACCTAAATAATACTACTATCCACTTAAAAGTTAGTGTTAATAAAAACAACTACAAAAAAATAAGAGGCAGAATTCTAAAACTTTTAAAAGTGTACCCTTATAAAATAACTCAATGATACCATTGCTAGAAAATTACCAAAATGTTCCATATCAATACATTAGCATATAGTAATTACTCCCTCTGGGAATAAACTGTACTTTAAAAAAATTAAGATATGCATTGTTTGTTCGTTCTTTAGGCTACAGAAGACTTTTGTGAACTATGGGGAAGCCATGATGTACAGTCTCGAAACCTGCCCAAATGCCTGGTTGAGGACACACTCCATGTGGGGAAGGTAGTAGTCCTAGACATCACAAATGAGTGAATGAATGAAAGTCGCTCAGTCGTTTCCGACTCTTTGCAACCCCATGGACTGTACAGTCCATGGAATTCTCCAGGCCAGAATACTAGAGTGGGTAACCTTTCCCTCCTCCAGGGGATCTTCCCAACCCAGGGATCAAACCCACGTCTCTGGCATTGCAGGCAGATTCTTTACCAGCTGAGCCTCAAGGGAAGCCCAGATATCACAGGAGTAATAGTAATAATAACAACAGCAGTGATAAAAATGCTCACCTGTTCTTCCTTTACTGCTAGTACATTGTATGGGCATGCTCAGTTGTGTCCAGCTTCTTTTTGACTCCATGGACTGTAGCCCACCAGGCTCCTCTGTCTATGGGATTTCCCCAGCAAGAATACTGGAATGTGTTGCCATTCCCTTCTCCAGGGGATCTTCCCAACCCAGGGATTAAACCTATGTCTCTTTCGTCTCCTGCATTGTCAGGTGGAGTCTTTACCACTGCACCACCTGAGTAACAAAAGTTTTAAATAAATATGTGTTTATTGAAAACTATTGACCAATATAGAGAATCTCCTCTGATAGCTCCATCCCCCATCCCACTCTTCATTCAAGAAGTAATCTCCGGAACTTCCCTGGAGGTTCAATGGTTAGGACTCTGAGCTTTCACTACCAAGGGCCCAGGTTCAATCCCTGTTCAGGGAAGTAAGATCCCACAAGCTGTGCAGTGTGGCCAAAAATAAATAAATGAAGTCACTGATATGTAGTTAGTAAATATTCCTCTAGACACTCTCTCTGCATGAACAGGATATATGTGTGCAAGTGGAAATATATATTTTATATTTTCTTGTATATTAATTGGAATATTTATTGGAAATTTGCTCTTTCATCTAACGTTATGTCTCTAATTTCTTTCCACATTGGGACATACAAATTGACTTCATTGTTTTGTAAGTCTCACAATGTTCCCCATCCATATGGATGGATCCTGTGGTTTTATTTAATCCTCCTCCTAATAGTGAACATTACAATTTAGCTTGTTCACTGATTGGATAAAAACTCTATGGTATACAAAATGCTTTCCCATATCTGATCACCTCTGATCATTTCAATGACCTTGTGAGGTAGGTGGTGCATCTTTATTGGGAAGAAATATGGTGACCAAGGCTCACAGAGATAGAATAACATGTCTAGGATCAAAGACGCAGATAGTGGAGAAACAGAGTTTCAAGCAAGCACCTAACATGTTAGCCTTTCCCAACCCAGCCCTCAAGGAGTAGTCAGTCCCTCACCTGCCAAGATCCCTCCTGCAACTCCCCTCTTGAGAATGTCAGGAAACTCTGATTGTCAGACGGGAGAGGCATGGGGCAGTAATAACAGAGATCTTCCTTTCTCACCAAGTTATCAGCTTCTGATGACACCCTGAATAAAACTTTCAGACAAGAAGGCTCCTTGAAGATCAGTATATCTATATCTATTCAAATGGAAGAAAATTAAGACCAGATAGAGTCATAAGTTTGGTTTAAGTTACCCAGGAATCTAATGGCAGAGCACAGACTGAAATGTAGAACATTCAGCTCTCACCCACTACACTATGCCATTTTTCTGGGGCAATGAGAAAGAATGCCAGTAACTGAGAAAGAATTAGGAAATTATTTTATTTAAACCAATAATTTATCATCTTTAGTGTGCTAAGAGATACCTGGGGAGTTTGATTAAAAATTATCCATTCCATGTAAGCAACTATCCTCATTGTGAAAGGTCACTGGAAAATGATAAAGGAAGAATACACAGGCATCACCTGACCCCTTCTAATCATCTCATGTTTGGACATTGGACAACCAGACATAATGTGTCTTATGATAGAATTCAATAGGGAGTACAGAGAGCCACCTCTGAAATACCCTTGCCCAAAACAAAAAGGAAGAACCTCAGTCTTATCAAACCACTAGATCTAATATCAGCTTATAGGAAATACAGGGGATAGAAGAACAAGATAAATGACATTATGAATTCATCAACTGAATCTAGAAAGTTAAACATACTATAAGGAAATTTTCTGGTATCTTCAACACCAACCAAAAAAATTAAAATTCCAAGAGAAAAAAATAAACAAGGTGAGGGGAATATAGCAGATTAAAAAACTTGAGACATAATAACACAATGCAACATAGAGACGTGTTTAGAAACCAACTCTGAAATATTTTTGAAAAAAATTGGAAAAATTTGACTATGGTAGAATATTAAATGATATAAGAAGTTATTGTGATGCTTCACTGGTGGCCCAGTAGCTTAGGTTCCACACTCCCCATTCAAGGGATCCAGGTTCAATCCCTCGTCAGTTAGATCCCTAGATCAGACGTGGGATCTAGTTCTCACATGCCGTGACTAAGATCGAAGATCCCTCATGCTGCAGCTAAGACCAGGTGCAGCCAAATAAATGGGTAAATATTTTTAAAAAGAAAGAAATTATTGTTAATTTTGTAAGGGGTGATTAAGGGCATGATGGTTATATTTTATTTAAATTCTCGTCCATTAGAACTTCATACTGAATTATTTACAGGTGGAATACTTCAAATACTTTAATTTGCTATATTCCCCTCACCTTGCTTATTTTTTTCCCTTAACTTCAAATACTCCAACAGAAGAAGCTTGTGTGCAGTGGAGGTGAAGGAATAGATGGAAGAAGATTGCCTTAAAGTTAATTGTTGAGGCTGGGATGACCTCATGAGGAGTCATTGAATTATTATCATTGCTTTCTTGTATGTTTGAGAATCTTCATTATAAAGAGAAAAATAAATCTCCCTTCTGAAGTCTCACATGACACTGCCAAGCTTCTGACTCAATAGGCTGATATGAGAGCCAGGAATCACCAACCTCAGATGATTCTGATGCATTGGTTACTACAACCCAGTCTTGAAAAACATGGATCTAAACATTAGAACCTAAGTAGAAGAACATATTTTTGTTCTTTTGAAAAAAATAAACAGTGGGATAGAGGGGTTGGTGGGAGGGAGGCTTAAGAGGGAGGAGATAATGTGTATACTTATAGTTGATTCATGATGTTACACATCAGAAACCAATACAACGTTGTTAAGCAATTATCTTCCAATTAAAAACTTTTTTTAAATGTAGAACTCTCAAAATGTTCTCACAAAAAAGTAAATAAATACATCTCCAAATTCAGGACAATTTAAGAATCCAGAAGAATAATGACAATAGCAGGATATAATATATTAAATAAAGAATAATTAATGTGAATTTATTGTGAGAAAAAAGAGGAAGAGAATGCATTTTTATTAGATGCTAGCTAATAAACTTAGATAAAATGACAGAACACCTTGCAACCAACCAATGAAATAACTGATACAGCAAAGATTATCAATGAATGTTAAAACCTTTGGCTTGAGGAAGACAGGCTATTCATGCCATCTCATAGTTTTACCTACAGGTTGCAAAGCAGGAAATGTGTACTTATAATGGAGAGGCCTAGAATTCACATCGCAGTAGAACCACAGGACATCCTGTGCCTCCCAATATGATGAAATATAAGTACAAAGTGTCACCTATGTGGTAGGCTTGCTTTTCTGAATCACAAGGAAACAGTCATGTAAGTCCACACTGTGGGACATTCTACAAGACAGATGGCCTAGCCTCTTCCCAAAAAGCCAATGTCATGGGAAACAAAAAGGGTAAATATGTATAGGGCTGCTCTACCTGAAAAGAAAGACTAAAGAAACATAGGCAAATGCAACGTATGAAGTGTAATTAGATCCTGAATCAAAGAAAATTTAAAAACAGCTATAAAAGATATTTTGGAGAGAACTGGGTTATTTAAAATATTTGGGAATACCCTGGCAGTCTGGTGGTTAGGATTCAGAGCTTTCATTCCTGAGGACCCAGGTTCAGTCCCTAGTCAGGGAACTAAGATCTCACAAGCCTAGCATCACAGCCAAAAAAAGAAGTAAAAATAAATAATAATCAAGTAAAACATAGACTATATATCTGAGGATATTGAAGTTGGATATCATAGTACTAAGGAAAGTATTACAGTCTTTAAGGTTGACATGTTATAACATCTGCAGTTAATTTTAAAGTAGTTCTGAAAAAATGCACACACACACACACGCACACATTCTTCCATCTATACATAATGCAGTTAGACCTAAAAGTTAACAATCAGTATATCTAGTGAAAGGATATATGATGTTAATTATACTAGTCTTTCAACTTTTACTGTGGGCTTAAAATTTAAACTTGAAAGTTAAAAAATGGGGAAATAGTAAAAATAATAACAAAAGAAATAACTGCCTCAAAAAATAAAAATAAATGCATTAAAAATAATTCATTTCTCCTTCTGTCTGCCTCTTCTTTTCTTTCTCAGGTACACTGTCAGCTTCTTATTAATCATCACCCAACTGGGCTTCTGCAGTGTTTATTTTATGTTTATGGCAGACAATTTACAACAGGTAAAGAGGTCTCTTCTGGGCAGAGTGGGAGAAAGCAGACCCCTTGCTGCTAGGGTTGCATTAGCAAAAGTAAAGCTTTTGGATCATGGTGAAGTGAAGTTGCTCAGTCGTGTCCATCTCTTTGCGACCCCATGGACTGTAGCCTACCAGGCTCCTCTGTCCATGGGATTTTCCAGGCAGTAGTCCTGGAGTGGATTGCTACTCCCTAATCAGACTTTGGTTGGGAGTTCTTTCTATCCTGAAAATCACTCTTTAAACAGATCATAGGAAGCCAAAGCAACATCTGAGGAATGCAGCCAGGATGGCTTACAGTCATGTCCAATCAGAAATAATTGAGAATTTTTAGCCTGGAAGTGTTGATGGAATTTTCTTTAGGTATCTTAAGGTTGTCATGTAGAAGATAACTAAAGCAAACAAGTTGCAATCTTGCCCTCATTGAATTCCTAACAGGCATTACAAGTCAATCATAGCATTCTTTCTTGGCTTCATGAAATAGAAGTAGTATACTTGTTTTTGTGCATTCAACTAGTCAAAACTATGACAAGCATTATGGATAGAATATTCAAACAGACAGATTTTGCTCAAATTCGAGCTTTCTAACTTTCAGGACTATCTAAAGTTGAAGAAGATACTCCTGTGTAATCATTTCCTGTTCTCTGGATATATGAAAGAAAACTATTTGGTACATAAGAAGAGGTTGGGCTAGATGACAGAACGATGCTTCAGCCTTGAGATTTGATGATTCTAAGGGTTTCTGGTTGTCACAATCATGGGTACTACAGTTTAGGATTGCCAAATGTGACAAATAAAAGTATAGGAAACCCAATTAAGTTGAAATTTCAGATAAGCAGCAATTTGTTTTTACTACAAGTGTATCTTTGTATAATATTTGGGACATACTTTTACTAAAAAGTTATCTGTTAATTATCTGAAATTGAAACTTAACTGGGTTTCCTTTGTTAAAGTAGCAGCTATAATTATACTGCTTTTCATTGTCCTTCACATCAGATGGTGGAAGAAGCCCACGTGACCTCCAAAACCTGTGAACGCAGGAAGATCCTGGTGCTGACCCCCAACGTGGACATTCGCTTCTACATGCTGACGCTCCTGCCCTTCCTGGTCCTGCTGGTGTTCATCCGGAACCTCAGGGTGCTGTCCATCTTCTCCACGCTGGCCAACATCACCACCCTGGGGAGCATGGCTCTGATCACTCAGTATATCATGCAGGTCTGTGCCCAAGACCACTGCAGAAGGGTCAAGGTCCAGGGCTTCTGAGACACTGCCGTTACGGGCAGACGAAAGCGAGAAAGGTGAACTGCTCAAGTGATATCTGTGAACTCCTCTGCCCCACAGGCTATAAAAGCTACTCGCCATCATCATCATTGTCGTTGTCACGTTAGATAGCAATGGGTCTTTCAACAAATAGTTATTGATACTTTCTGTGATCCAAGCAATGTACAGGGGACAGGGGATTCAGTGATAATTAAAACTGACGACCTGTCTGCTCTCATGGAGGCTACAGTCACTTGGTGAGATAAACCTCAGTCAAGTAAACAATGAAAATTGTAATAGTGATAGGTTGACAAGGGATATATGGATGATAAAGGAATTCAGTTTACTTTGTGCCAAGTTCTTTATGTTGATTAACTCACCAAATCTTCACAATGATGCTGTTATGGAAGTAGTGCTACTTTATCCCCAGTTCACAGACAAGAAAACTGACAAACAGTAATTTTTCCCCTAAATACAGTCATTTTGCCTCACAAAGCCCATGCTTTGCTATCATTGCTGCTGCTAAGTCGCTTCAGTCGTGTCTGACTCTGTGCGACTCCAGAGATGACAGCCCACCAGGCTCCCCCATTCCTGGGGTTCTCCAAGCAAGAACACTGGAGTGGGTTGCCATTTCCTTCTCCAATGCATGGAAGTGAAAAAGTGAAAGTGAAGTCACTCAGTCGTGTCCGACTCTTAGCAACCCCATGGACTGCAGCCTACCAGGCTCGTCCGCCCATGGGATTTTCCAGGCAAGAGCACTGGAGTGGGTGAAATTCCCTATTACAGTTTCATTTCTTTGAAAGTCTCTGGGATTGTATTAGTTTTCTTCTGCTGCTGTGACAAATGACCACAAATCTAGTAACTTAACACAGAATTATCTCAGAACTCTTGAGGTCTCACTGGGCAAGGCTGCATTTCTTTCTGAAAGCTTGTGGGGAGAATCTGTTTCTTTGCCTTTTCCAGCTTCTAGAAGCCGCCCTCAGGCCTTGGCACATGGCCCACTTCCCTCTTCAAAGCCAGCAGTGTCAGGCCGTGTGTTTCTCATGCTGCCGTCTCTCTGGTTCTCTCTCCTGATTCCCCCTCCCACTTTAAAAGACCCTTGTGATTACACCAGAGAAGGCGATGGCACCCCACTCCAGTACTCTTGCCTGGAAAATCCCATGGACGGAGGAGCCTGGTGGGCTGCAGTCCGTGGGGTCACATGACTTCACTTTCACTTCCACTTTCCACTTTCATGCATTGGAGAAGGCAATGGCAACCCGCTCCAGTGTTCTTGCCTGGAGAATCCCAGGGACGGGGGAGCCTGGTGGGCTGCCGTCTATGGGGTCGCCCAGAGTCGGACACGACTGAAGCGACTTAGCAGCAGTGATTACACCAAGCCCACCCAGATAATCCAAGCTAATCTTCTACTAAATTTAGCTGATTAGCTACCTTAATTCAGTCTAGAAACTTACTTCTCCCTTGCCAAGTAATGTAACATACTCAAGGTTCCAGGGATTATGATGTGGACATTATTCTGCCCACAGGAATCTTATTAAAATAATCATTCCTTCTCGATCGGTGGTAGCTGCTGTGCCAGTACTTCACAGCTCTGAGAGAAGTGATGGGAAAGAGGTGTTAGAGGACTGGAAAACACAAGACCTGAATTCATATCTGGACTGTGCCAGATATGTGCTAGAGTGGCCTTGGGCAATTCCTTCTCCTCCCTGGGTTCCTTTTGCCATGTAAAGATGTGGTAAATCAAAATTAAACACATATAATGTATTCCTTGGAAAGGAATAAAATTCTGATCCATGTTACAACATGGATGAACCTTGAGGACACTATGCTTAGTGAAATAAGTCAATCACAAAAAGAGAAGTATTTATGAGTTCACTTTTATGAGGTACCTAGAACAATCAAATTTAGAGACAGAAAGTCAAATAGGCATTTCCAGAGGGGCTGGGTAATAGGGAGTTATTATTTAATGGGTGCACAGTTTCAGCTGGGAATGATGATAATGTTCTGGAGATGGAATTGGTGATGATTGTACAACAGTGTGAATGTTCTTAATGCCACTGAATTGTATACTCAAGATGTTTAAAATGGTAAATTGTATGCTATGTGTAAAAGAAGTAACTTTTTTAAAAGTTGAGAAGGCTGACTCAGCTTTAGATCTCTTATGGGTGCTTCTAATACTGTCCCTGTTGACGTCAGGCAAGCCTAACTCTCTACCAGATTTCGGGTGACTTGTATGCCTTGGAAAAACAAATGCCCTTCTTCTTCCTTTTAGGAGATTCCAGATCCCAGGAATCTACCCTTGATGGCAAGCTGGAAGACCTTCTTACTGTTCTTCGGTACAGCCATCTTCACATTTGAAGGCGTCGGCATGGTAAGATGGGTGTGGAATCTGAGAGTCCCCCAGTTCTCTCTATGGAAACCAGTCTTTGTTCCAGGTGTCTAAATAGTAGTACTTATGAAAAATGCAGAATATGATCTCATGGCAGAAGGGAAAGTCAGTCCCCATTTGCAGGATGCCACCTGCTCTGTACACCACACCAAGCCTTGAATATGGGGCACTCTTGGCTATAGAAAATGTGGGAGGAGATGAAAGGGCATGTGGACCCTTCCTGACTCTGGGCCACCTGGAGAAGGATGTCCGACCTTGAGAGGAAACCTGCTTTCTCTCCTTCTACCTTTTCTTTCTTAACCTCCTTTCACCTCCAGGTTCTACCTCTCAAAAACCAGATGAAGCATCCACAGCAGTTTTCCTTTGTTCTGTACTTGGGGATGTCCCTTGTCATCGTCCTCTACATCTGCCTGGGGACACTGGGCTACATGAAGTTTGGGTTCAACACCCAGGCCAGCATCACCCTCAACTTGCCCAATTGCTGGTATGTCCCTGCCCATCTGGACTGGGGGGAAGTGGAGGGGAGTCACAGAGTCTGAGCCTCAGCAGCAGAATGGGGCATCCTTGAGTCATTATCAACAACAAGATATTGACTGCTAGTATCTGTGTTATAATAACAGGTACTTTTAATAATCCAGGCATTGTGTATCATCTCTTTTGATTCTCTCAACAGCCCTATGGGTTAGCATTATTATTATCAACACCAATGAATTAGATGAAGAAGTTGATATGTGAAAAGGCTATAAATAACTTTCCCAGTTCGTGTTGTTCATGAGAAGTTGAAACTGAATTCTGTCTGATTCTATGGTTCAAAGGCTTTCAAACAGGAATGATCTGGGAGGGTTTAGGGAACAGAAACAGCAACAACAAAAAGTATAACTCTGAAGTAATGATTGAGGGTCCTGTGTATGGACAACTACTCAGGTCCCCAATTCCAGAAATGGGCCTAGACTGCCATTGCTATGCCCCACTTGGAACTTTAACTGAAGTTCTTGCATTAATCATTCATTCATTTACTCATTCATTCATTCATCCAGGAAATATCTGGGGCACTGCCGTATAGCATTCATCGAGTATTAGCCATTGTCCTTATTCTGGCAGTAGTAGGTGCAGAATGACTAAGCTGTCAGTAGAACCAAGTGTTTAAGAGCACAGATTCTACATCTGAGCAATGGGATTTGATCCTGGTTCTCATATGACCTTGGACAAGCTACCTAATCTTGCAGGCCTCATTTCCATCCTCAGTAAAATAAGGATAATACTCTTGCCTATTTGTATCAGTCAAGATAAGTTATGCTCTGGTAATAAACAAAATAAGCCACTCCAGAATCTCAGTGGCTGAACTCACACAAATGTTTAATTGTATGCTCATGCTACATGTGCATTATGGGATGGCTAGGGCTCAGCTCTGCACCATCCCAACTTCCAAGACCCAGACTGATCAGCCAGCCACTCCCTGAAACTTCGTTGGTTGCCATGGCAAAGAGCACATTGAATCACACCCTTCACCATGAAGGCCCTAAAATTTCTCTGGAAGTGACCTGTCTCTTCTGTTCACACTTCATCAGTCAAAGCAAGTGACCATGCCTCACTCCAGAGGACACGGAAGTGAAATTCTGCCATGTGTCTGGAAGACTTGGAGGTATTTGGTGAGCAGCTGAGCAGCACAAATGACTGCCACACTGTCTCTTAGGGAGTGACTGTGAGGGCAAATTGGCTTCAAATATATAAAACGCTTAGAAAAGTGTCTGTTATGCAGTAAGTGCTCACTGAGTATTCGCTACTATCATTGTTAGTCTCCCCCACAGCCTTGGTCTTTTGGAAGTTAGTAGAATACTGGGGGCGAGGGGGAGGAAGGGTTGGTGGAGGGTTGAGGTGGGGGAGGTGGGGAGGGTGTTCATTTCCCATGAAGCCACAGCTATAAAATGAGAAAAATATCACCAGTCCTAACCATTTCACTGTGTTGTAATGACTGGATGAGATAATTAATGTGGAATTTCCTTGAAATTGTGACTTATTTTATACCAGTAAGATATCAACTTAATATGCTGTTCTTATTCTGGGGGATTTGGTTTGCCACTACCTTAGACAGGGCACTTTCTTTCTGGAATATCAGCCGGAAAAAATGGGCATCAGGTGCCATAAGGACCTCACACCTTCTCTGAGCCTGGCTGGTGATGAAATTCTCCAGAAGAGCCTTAAAGAAGGAATAAGCAAAAGACCAAGAAGAAATGGGTGTGAACAAATAGTTCACAGGCAAATTAAAACAAAAATGACAATTTATATATTTGAAAAATTACTCTGTCTCTCTCCTAATAATAGAAATGTCAGTTTTACAAAACACAATGGCACAAACCAGCATGTGTTCACACACTGTGTTTTTCCAAGGATCGAGCACTCCACTGTGCTCGGACAACAAATGAGCAATATGTCAACAGCTATCAAAATTTTATTTTTTCTTTCTTTTTACTGAGGTATAGTTGATGTACAATGTTACATAAGTTTCCAGTGTATAACATCAGTTCAGTTCAGTTCAGTTGCTCAGTCATGTCCGACTCTTTGCAACCCCATGAATCGCAGCATACCAGGCCTCCCTGTCCATCACCAACTCCCAGAGTTTACTCAAACTCATGTCCATCGAGTCATTGATGCCATCCAACCATCTCATCTTCTGTCATCCCCTCTCCTCCTGCCCCCAATCCCTCCCAGCATCAGAGTCTTTTCCAATGAGTCAACTCTTCGCATGAGGTGGCCAAAGTACTGGAGTTTCAGCTTCAATATCAGTCCTTCCAATGAACACCCAAGACTGGTCTCCTTTAGAATGGACTGCAGTCCATTCTTGCAGTCCAAGGGACTCTCAAGAGTCTTCTCCAACACCACAGTTCAAAAGCATCAATTTCTTAGCCCTCAACTTGCTTCACAGTCCAACTCTCATATCCATACATGATCACTGGAAAAACCATAGCCTTGACTAGACAGACCTTTGTTGACAAAGTAATGTCTTTGCTTTTGAATATGCTATCTAGGTTGGTCATAACTTTCCTTCCAAGGAGTAAGCGTCTTTTAATTTCATGGCTGCAGTCACCATCTGCAGTGATTTTGNACTGGAAAAACCATAGCCTTGACTAGGCGGACCTTAGTCGGCAAAGTAATGTCTCTGCTTTTGAATATACTATCCAGGTTGGTCATAACTTTTCTTCCAAGGAGTAAGCGTCTTTTAATTTCATGGCTGCAGTCACCATCTGCAGTGATTTTGGAGCCCAAAAAAATAAAGTCTGACACTGTTTCCCCATCTATTTCCCATGAAGTGATGGGACCAGATGCCATGTTCTTCTTTTTCTGAATGTTGAGCTTTAAGCCAACTTTTTCACTCTCCTCTTTCACTTTCATCAAGAGGCTTTTTAGTTCCTCTTCACTTTCTGCCATAAGGGTGGTGTCATCTGCATATCTGAGCTTATTGATATTTCTCCCGGCAATCTTGATGCTATACAGTATTTTTAGGGGGCTCTAAAATCACTGCAGATGGTGATTGCAGCCATGAAATTAAAAAATGCTTACTCCTTGGAAGGAAAGTTATGACCAATCTAGATAGTATATTCAAAAGCAGAGACATTACTTTGCCAGCAAAGGTCTGCCTAGTCAAGGCTATGGTTTTTCCAGTAGTCATGTATGGATATGAGAGTTGGACTGTGAAGCAAGCTGAGGGCCAAGGAATTGATGCTTTTGAACTGTGGTGTTGGAGAAGACTCTTGAGAGTCCCTTAGACTGCAAGGAGATCCAACCAGTCCATTCTGAGGGAGATCAGTCCTGGGATTTCTTTGGAAGGAATGATGCTAAAGCTGAAACTCCAGTACTTTGGCCACCTCAGGCGAAGAGTTGACTCATTGGAAAAGACTCTGATGCTGGGAGGGATTGAGGGCAGGAAGAGAAGGGGATGACAGAGGATGAGATGGCTGGATGGCATCACCAACTCGATGGACATGAGTCTGAGTGAACTCCAGGAGTTGGTGATAGACAGGGAGACCTGGGGTGCTGCAATTCATGGGGTCGCAGAGAGTCAGACACAACTGAGCAACTGAACTGAACTGATACAGTATTTGTCTTTCTCTGTCTAACTTATTTCACTTTAGCATAATACCCTCCAAGTCCATCCACACTGTTGCAGATGGCAAAATTTCATTCTTCTTTATGACTGAGAGGCATTCCATTATGGGCTTCCCTGGAAGCTCAGCTGGTAAAGAATCTGCCTGCAATTCAGGAGGCCCTGGATGGATTCCTGGGTCAGAAGAACCCCTGGAGAACAGATAGGCTACCCACTCCAGTATTGTTGGGCTTGCCTGGTGGCTCAGATCCATCTGCAGTGCAAGAGACCTGGATTCAATCCCTGGTTTGGGAAGAGAAACCAGGAATTCATGGAAGACAGCATGGCAACCCACTCCAGTATTCTTGTCTGGAGAATCCCATGGACAGAGGTGCCCGACAGGCTACAGTCCATGGGGTCACAAAGAGTCAGACACAACTGCGCAGCTAAGCACAGCACAGCATTCCATTATATACATAAACCATGTCTTCTTTATCTTTTCATCTGGTGCTTCCATATCTTGGCAATTGTAAATAATGCTGTGATAAACATAGGGGTTTCCCTTGTGGCTCAGCTGGTAAAGAATCTGCCACCAATGTAAGAGACCTGGGTTTGACCCCTGATTTGGGATGAGAAAGGCTACCCACTCCAGTATTCTGGCCTGTATAGTCCTTGGGGTTGCAAAGGGTTGGATACAACTGAGCAACTTTCACACAAACTTGGGAGTGCATGTATCTTTTTGAATCAGAGTAATAATAATTTTTTTCAGTTACATTCCCAGGAGTGGAATTACTGAGTCATATGGTAGTTCTGTTTTTAGTTTTTTAAAGAACTGGTATACTGCTTTCCACAGTAGCTGCACTAATTTACAACAATGTGTGAGGGTTCCCTTTTATGAGGGTTATCAAAATGTTAAATCACATATACTTTACTCAGCAGTTTTACATCTGGGGTTATATACTATATGTGCATAGGTATATGTGCAAGCATATTCTTTGCTGCATTGTTTACTGACAGAAGACTAGGAATAATCTAAATGTCTATTAATTGGGGAGCAGTTAAATATTATAAAAATAGATAACTAGTAAGAACCTGCTTTACAGCACAGAGAACTCAATTCAGTACTCTGTAATGGCCTATATGGGAAAAGAATCTAAAAAATAAGAGGGGATATGTGTGTATATATATATATACCTTATCCACTTTGCTATATACCTGAAACTAAAACAACATTGTAAATCAACTATACTCCAATAAAAATATCTTTAAATTTAAACAAATGATAGTATATCCATGCAATTGGAATATCAGCAGCTGTTAAATAGAAGAGCCAGATCTATGTGTACTGATGGGGAACAATATCTAAGAAATATTTAATGAACAAAACCAAATCAATGGTACATAAAGGGTGCTTCTGTATGTGTACCTACATTCTGTATAGGTTTGTGTCTACAGTATTTCTGGAGGGCCTTCAAGAAAATTTTTAGAGGAGTTGCCTGCGGAGGGAAGAACTGGAGACTAGGAATCAAAGGTGGGAGGGAATATGATCTTTGTACTATGAACCTTACTCTATGCAGATATACCTTAAAAAAAAAAGAAGAAAAAGAAGGCACAGATTCCTGAGTTACAAGCCTATTAAATGAGAATCTCCAAGAATGTGCACTTTTAATAAACTTCCCAAGTGGCTCTAATGACAAGTCAGGCTGAGTCAGTGGAAGTTAGGTAGTGATGTAATTTAACAATCCCAGCTTCCAAGCAGTGAGCAAACTCTGCATGGCCCTGCCCTGGAGCCACATCGAATTTCATGTGCTGTGTTGCTCTCTCTCTACAGGTTGTACCAGTCAGTCAAGCTGATGTACTCCATCGGCATCTTCTTCACCTATGCCCTCCAGTTCCACGTCCCAGCTGAGATCATCATCCCCGTCATCATCTCCCAGGTGTCAGAGAGCTGGGCGCTGTTTGCAGACCTGTCTGTCCGCACAGCCTTGGTCTGTCTGACCTGTGAGTAGGACGAAAGGGCTCTCTTTGCCCAGTGCTGTGGCTTGGAGCCACACTGACAGCTACTCCACTATTGCTAGCTCAGCCACCAGCCAAGCAACATATTTTACCTCCCTGAGCCTCAAGTTTCCAGCTGAAAAACGGGTTAACAGAACTGTCACAGAGTAAATGTTACAGTAATCTCTACTATCTACACATAGAATACATTGGCTGGTTTGTGGGAGAAAGAAGTGTCATTTATTCATTCCTATATGCCTCCTATATGTCAGGCACACATTGAGATTATATAATATTCAGGACAGTCTAACTATGTAATATGACCAGATGAAGGAACTGTGACCCAGGAAATGAAGTATCATGCTCACATCATATAGTTGCTAAGTGACACAGTTGAGATTCGGATGCAGGTTGTGTGGCACCAAGGTCTGTGTTTTCCACTGTGCCATATTCCTTCCTATCAAAAATTAATGTGAAGTCCTCTTAAGGTGGTGTTTAGCTATAGGAAGAACCTCAAAGAGCTTCTTTGTTAAAACCTTGGAAGTCATTTTCTCCTCCTTTCCCCCACCCCTCCTTTCTTCCTTCTATTCATTCATTTCCTCATTCATTTGATATCAGGTGCCATTGTAAATGTTTGGGAAACATTGTGAATAGGGCTGGGAAATGCTTTCTCTAAGAAAATTTTAAATGGTGGCCTGTGAAGAATGAAGGAAAGAACTAGGGAGGTTTTGCCTGGAGAAACAAAGGCTTGGGTACATTCTGTATATGTATCTCAAACAACTGTAGGACTATTGTGCAAGAGAGAGGGAGAGTAAATTTCATCTTAAAGTCTCCAGGACTCTGTATTTGCAGCTGAGGGAATCCCGTCTCAGTTCATGGTCAGAAGAAAGTGTGTAAGGCTTGGAGCAGACCAACAGTACACTGCCAGATGCTGTACTTCCTGTAACTGGAGTACTGGAAGCAGAAATAGCACACCTGCTTGGCATAAAGGCGTTACAGAAGGTTCCCAGTCTGTACCAAGACATCAGGAACCTGTAAGTGTATTGTATTGAGGTCATTCCCAGTGGGAAAGGTGTCCATTGAAGAGGAGCACTGAATAGTTCAGGCCACTTGATATCAGCGAAAGAGCATCACTGGAGACAGCTGACTTTCAGTGACATGTGCTGCTTCTGTTCTGCACTGAAAGACCTCTTCTTCCTCACTTACTCATCTGTCAATTCAGTTATCCTTCACTCATTCAGCAATCATAATTACCTACTATGTGCCTGACATTGTGCTAGGTGCTAGGGATACAATAATGAATCAGGAAAAAGACATAGTTCCTGCCCTCATAACGCTTAGGATTTGAGTGGGAAATATATGCAGGAAACAATTATAGCACATTGTGGTGAACATGAAGATGGTACACAATGATGTACCAGATGATAGTTAAGACTGTAAGAGGAGGCTGCTCTAAGAGCACCTGAGAAGGTCCTATAACTTAGCCTGAGCCAGGTCAGGAAGTCCTCTCCACTGCAGTAATATTTCAGTTAAGACCTAAAGATAAGTAAGAGGCAGGGAGGAGGGAGAATGTACCACGTATAGGGAGCAGGGTATGCAAAGATTGGAGGACAGTACTGACGTATGGCCTTTTGGAGAGCTGAAAGCATAAGGGAGGATAAGATACAAAGCATATCCAAGTCCTAAGGGACCTTGTGCTAAGGAGATCAGGCAGTGGGGAGCCATGGAAGGGCCCTGAGCAATGGGTTAGCATGACCAGATCTGACCCTTCTAGAGCACTCCTTCACTCCACATTGCATAATAGCTTTCTGTGAGCACGTCTTCTCTCTGCACTATCTGCATGAGCTCTTCTAAAGAATAGACACTGACTTTTCTCTGTACCTCCACCAGCAAGCAATTTATTAAATATCTAATGAAGGAGCACTGTGGATGAGGATCATCCCATCAGAGAGGTGATGGATTCTCAACCGTAAGAGTCTATGAGTCTGTCTTGTTCTTTGATTAGATGCGCTGGAGCAACTTCAAAAAGAGGTGTTGTTTTCTTCAAGAACCAGCAAGCTAGTCTGAGTGCTTTCCATAAGAGGTTTTTCTTATTCATAGGAAAACCATATGGCTGTGTAAAGTTAAATCACATAAATTTTTAATATATATATTTCTTCATTCAAATATTATCAAAATTGGACCCCCCCTGAAAATCCATGATACATGGTCATTGGAAATATAAGAGCGTTAATGGAAAGAGAAGAGAAAGTGAGTGAGCCACCTAATGCTGTCTGCATGTTCTATGTCTTCCTTTATTATCAGGTTCTTTTAAGAGTAGGAAAACCAGTGGCTGAGACCCTGACAGCAGCAGAGCCATTTCTTATTGCTTATCCATCCTTGCTTCTAGATAGTGATTGTATTGTGTCAATCAGTACAACTTGACTGTAGATACGGTGTCTGAGTATGGGTCAAGCATTTATCAAACACCTACAGTGCACCAAGTTCTTTCACTTACATTAGAGGCAGCCTCAGTTCAGTTCAGTTCAGTTCAGTCACTCAGTTGTGTCCGACTCTTTGCGACCCCATGAATCACAGCACACCAGGCCTCCCTGTCCATCACCATCTCCCGGAGTTCACTCAGACTCACGTCCATCGAGTCCATGATGCCATCCAGCCATCTCATCCTCGGTCGTCCCCTTCTCCTCCCGCCCCCAATCCGTCCCAGCATCAGAGTCTTTTCCAATGAGTCAACCCTTCGCATGAGGTGGCCAAAGTACTGGAGTTTCAGCTTCAGCATCATTCCTTCCAAAGAAATCCCAGGGTTCATCTCCTTCAGAATGGACTGGTTGGATCTCCTTGCAGTCCAAGGGACTCTCAAGAGTCTTCTCCAACAACACAGTTCAAAAGCATCAATTCTTCGGCGCTCAGCTTTCTTCACAGTCCAACTTTCACATCCATACATGACCACAGGAAAAACCATATCCTTGACTAGATGGACCTTAGTCGGCAAAGTAATGTCTCTGCTTTTGAATATACTATCCAGGTTGGTCATAACTTTTCTTCCAAGGAGTAAGCGTCTTCTAATTTCATGGCTGCAGTCACCATCTGCAGTGATTTTGGAGCCCAAAAAAATAAAGTCTGACACTGTTTCCACTGTTTCCCCATCTATTTCCCATGAAGTGATGGGACCGGATGCCATGATCTTCGTTTTCTGAATGTTGAGCTTTAA
>SJYX01005649.1:122018-163222 GCA_006410675.1 Oreotragus oreotragus | reverse complement strand
GTAGTTTGAGCATTCTTTGGCATTGCCTTTCTTTGGAATTGGAATGAAAACTGACCTTTTCCAGTCCTGTGGCCACTGCTGAGTTTTCCAAATTTGCTGGCATATTGAGTGCAGCACTTTCACAGCATCATCTTCCAGGATTTGAAACAGCTCAACTGGAATTCCATCACCTCCACTAGCTTTGTTCTTAGTGATGCTTTCTAAGGCCCACTTGACTTCACATTCCAAGATGTCTGGCTCTAGATTAGTGATCACATCCTCATGATTATCTGGGTCGTGAAGATCTTTTCTGTACAGTTCTTCTGTGTATTCTTGCCACCTCTTCTTAATATCTTCTGCTTCTGTTAGGTCCATACCATTTCTGTCCTTTATCGAGCCCATCTTTGCATGAAATGTTCCCTTGGTATCTCTTAAGGGCCTTATAGTGGGCATTTCACTGGATTCTCGTCTCAGCTCTATGTGACCTTGGACATGACCCATTCCTTCTAGAGTTCTAGACTTCCCCAACTCTGCAATGAGAAGATCATTACAGATGGGTGATAGAGAATCCTTATCAATAAATATTATATGTGGAAAAACTCAACAGATAAAGCATGAAAGGAGAGCATGCATATTGGTGTTAAAACAGATGTGAAAGTCCAGAGCCACAGTGCTTGATCTGCTGCTCAAGTTCACAATGAGCTCCTTTCTCACCTCTCCAGACGGTGTCTCAGGCATCTGGGAATTATAAGGCTCCAAATAAATGGTTTGTTTCTGGGCTCTCTTCCTGAAGGAACATTACATGATTCTAAACGTCTTCTCCCCACTTAGGTGTCTCAGCCATCTTCATCCCCCGCCTGGACCTGGTCATCTCCCTGGTGGGCTCCGTGAGCAGCAGTGCCCTGGCCCTCATCATCCCTCCCTTCCTGGAGCTCATCACCTTTTACCCTGAAGACATGAACTGTATCACCATTGTGAAGGACATCATGATCAGCATCCTGGGCCTTTTGGGGTGTGTATTTGGAACATACCAAGCCCTCTATGAATTGACCCAACCCATCAACCATTCTGTAGCCAACTCCACAGGTGTCTATGCATAATTATCTATTTTTATTCTGATAGTTCTCCCATATTCCCATTCCCAGTTTGCCTTCTGTTGTGGATGTTATATACATTCATCAAACCCCAGCATCTCTATATTAATTTATCTTCTTTATCTTTCCAAGAGAAATGTAGTTGATAAAAGTCAGTACTGGTACCTCTCAGGCTATGTCTTTTCTGGTTTTTGGATTTCTCTGGAGGCCTTTTGTACCTGTGAACCAAAACCACATTCAACCACTCGTATTATCTGCCTCATTTAATGGGAAAAAGAATGTCATTTGCCCACGTCCTTGAAACAGACCAAGCGTAAATATAAATGCAAAAACAGTTATTCTCTCTATTCTGCCCTTGGAGTATCACGTTTAGAAAAGTATGTTGGGTGAAGACAAGTTTCTATGGTTTCTAGATATGGTTCTAAGTGAAGAGTCACAGAACAAAAATAGAACTTAGTAGTAATTTTGTTTAATTTTGTCTAGCCATTGGCTCTGCCACTAATTCCCTGTGGGATCTTGAGCAAGTTTCAACCCCTCTCCATCTCATTTTCACATTCTTTGAAATTAAGGATTGGACTGATTGGCTATTAAGGGCTCTTACAGCTCTGACATTCTGAAAGAAAAAAAAAAATGGACTTATCCTTTAACCACATGTGTGAAAATTGAAGGGCTTTCCATCAGCAAGTTACCCTGTTGCTCTGGAGATATGGGATCCCAGAAGTAAATTAAGGGATAAAAACATTTCTTAGCAATCTTTCATTACAAATGACTTTCCTACTTAGAAGGATATCAGCTCTCTCTTTCTCTCCCTCTTCCCCTCTCTCTCTGCCCCCTTCTCCCCTCCCCTTCCCTGCCCAATCCTACCTTCTCAGATACCTTAAGAACACTTAGAGCTGATTTAGGCTAAAGAGACTGAGCAGTTTGTGTGACGGAAAGGATTTCATCATATACAAGGACTACTGACCTTTTAAAAATAATGCTTACTTTTGGTAAGGGCTTGGAAAAACAGACAATCTTATATTCTGAAGATGGCAGAACACATTTTTATGACTTTTCTGGAGGGAAGTTTTACAATATATGTCTTAAAATGCATAGCCCTTTGACCCACTAATTTCACTTCCAGGGATTTATCTTAAGAATCTTTTATGTCTTCAAAAATGTATGCATTTAAAACAATTTCTCTAATTTTTATTTTATTATTTTATTTTTAACTGCACTGGGTCTTGTTGTGCATGGGCTTTCTCTAGTTGTGATGTGCAGGCTTCTCACTGTAGTGGCTTCTCTCGTTGCAGAGCACAGGCTGGAAAGGCACGTGGGCTTCTGTAGTTGTGGCATGCACACTCAGCAGTTACAGCTCACGTTTTCCAGATGCAGGCTTAGTATTTGTGGCACATGGCTTTAATTGCCCCACAGCATGTGGAATCTTCCTGGACCAGGGATTGAACCCATATCCCCTGCATTAGCAGGCTTACTCTTAACCACTGGACCACCAGGGAAGTCCCTGGATGCATTGTTTATAACAGTAAAGAGTTGGAAACAAATATCCAACATTAGGTTAAACTATGATTTATCCAAAATAAAATACTGTGATGCCCCCCAAACATTGCAAAATACATTAAAATGCCTATGATATACTTGTGATTTATTAGTTTTTAAAAGCTGGTTTAAAACACTATGTGAACCAAAACTAGGCAAAGACATTGCAAGAAAATAAAGCTACAGAACAAAATTCTTCATGAGCATAGATGTAAAAATGCTAAACAAAATTTTAGCAAATCAAATTCAGCAATATATTAAAAGAATAATGCATCATGACCAAGTGGGGTTTATCCCAGGAATAGAGGGTTGGTTCATTATTTGAAAATTTGTGACTGGGAACAATTAGAAACTGCACTTACAAAAGCACCAAAAACATGCGATAGTCTGGGTTAATTCTGATGAAAGATGTGAAACATATGTACACTAAAATCTATAAAATACTGCTAAAAGAAATTAAGACCCATCAGTCCCATTACTTCATGGCAAACAGATGGGGGAAAAGTGGAAACAGTGACAGATTTTACTTTCTTGGGCTCCAAAATCATTGCGGATGGTGACCACAGCCACAAAATTAAAAGACGCTTGCTCCTTGGAAGAAAAGCTATGACAAACCTAGACAGCATATTCAAAATTAGAGACGTCACTTTGCCGACAAAGATCCATATAGTCAAAGCTATGGTTTTTCCAGTAGTCGTGTGCGGATGTAAGAGTTGGACCTTAAAGAAGGCTGAGTACTGAAGAACTGATGCTTTCAAACTGTGGTGCTGGAGAAGACTCTTGAAGGGTCCCTTGGACAGGAAGGAGATCAAACCACTCGATCCTAAAAGAAATCAGTCCTGAATATTCGGTGGAAGGACTGATGCTGAAGCTGAAGCTCCAGTACTTTGGCCACCTGATGAGAAGAGCTGGCTCTTTGCAAAAGACCCTGATGGTGGGAAAGATTGAGGGCAAGAGAAGAGGGCGACAGAGAATGAGATGGTTGGATGGCATCACTGACTCAATGGAGATGAGTTTGAGCAAACTCAGGGAGATGATGAAGGATAAGAAGTCTTGGCGTGCTCCATGGGGTCTCAAAGAGTCAGACACGACTTAGTGACTGAACAGCAACGAAATGGAGAGATACACCCCATTCATAGCTCAGAAGACACATTATAGTTAAGATGTCAATTCTCATCAAATTCAGCAAGGTATCTTAATTTTTTATAAATTAGCCAGCTGATTTTGAAATTCACATGGAAATGCAATGACATTTAGAATTGCCAAAATATTTCTTGAAAAAGAGCAAGGTTGAAGAGCTAACACTGTTTAATTTAAAAAATTATAGCAGAGCTACTGTAATCCAAACTGCATGCTGTTGGGACTTCACTGGTGATCCAGTGGTTATGACTCTGTGCTTCCACTGCAGGGGACATACGTTCAATTCCTGGTCAAGGAACTAAGATCCCACATGCCATACAGTGTGGCGAAAAACAAACCAAGAAAACAACTGCATGGTGTTGGCACCAAAATTGACAAATAGTTCAGTGGAAAGAATAGAGAGTCCAGAAATAACTCTACATATACGTGGGCAACTTATTTTTGACAAAAGTTCAGAAGAAAAGGCAAGGGAAAAAGGATCACCTTTTCAAGGAAGAATTGGAAATCTTTATGATCTCCTCCACAAAAAGGAAAAAAAAAAAAACAAAAAAACCTTGGATCCATACTTTACATCACATATTTAAAAAATCAACTTAAAATGTATCTTGGATCTAAATGTAAATGTAAAACCTAAAAATTGTTAGAAGAAAATATAAGAGAGAGAAATGTTGTAACCCTTGGGCTAAGATCTTTCTTAGATATAACACCAAAAGCACAGTCCGTAAAAGAAGAGATTACAAAGTGAACTCCATCAAATTTGAAATCTTTATTCTTCAAAAGGTGCTGTTAAGAGGATAGGAGGAAAAGTCACCCTCTGGGAGAAGATCTTTAAGAAGCTTGTGTTTAATGAGATACTCATATTCAGAATACATAAAGAACTCTTAAAGCTGAACAATTAGAATACAACTTTTTTTAATGGGTAAAGAATATGAATGCTTTCTTCACCAAAAAAAAATATACACGGATGATAAATAAGCATTGAAGAGATGTCCCAACATTATTAATCATTAGGGAAATTCAAATTAAAACCATACATGGTACACCATACACCCATTAGAATGACTAAAATTTTTAAGACTGAGCATACTCATCAAAGATGTAGAGGAACTGGAACTCTCATATACTGCTATTGTGGACAGACATGGTGCAACCACTTTGGCAAACAGTTTGGTAGTTTCTTTAAAAGTTCAACACACCTACCATATAATCAAACTAGTCTACCTCAAGATATTTACCTGAAAGGAAAGGGATTTTCTACCTATAAAAAGACTTGTAAAAGGAATTTCCTGGCAGTCTAGTGGTTAGGACTCCAAGCTTTCACTGCCAAAGGCACAGGCTCAACCTCTGGTTGAGGAGTAGGATCCTGCAAGCTGTACGGCACAGCCAAAAAAAAAAAAAAAAAAAGACTTGTACCCACATGTTTATGGTAACTCTATTTACAGTAGCAAAAAGGAAACAACCCAAATGTCTCTCAACAAGTGAATGGATAAACTGGTGTATCCAAGCCATGGAGTACAATTCCGTGATAAATAGGAACAAACTATCAATTCACACAATAACATGGATGAATCTTTTTTATTTCTGGCTGAGCTGGGTCTTCATTACTTCACAGGTTTTCTCTAGTTGTGGTGAGCAGGGGCTGCTCTTTTCTGTGTTGCACTTGGGCTTCTCATTTTGGTGACTTCTCTTGTGTAAGACAGGCTGTAGAGTGCACGACTTCAGTAGTTGTAGAGCACAGGCTTAGCTGGTCCACAGTGTGTGGGATCTTACGGGACCAGGGATCAAACCTGTATTCCCTTCACTGGCTGGTGGCAAATTGTATCATTCTATTCATTAAAAAAAAAAAAAAAAGGCAACCTAACCTGTAGGGACAGAAAGAAAATCAGGTTCCTTGAAGGTGAGAGAGGTGAGCATGGGCATGAGGAAACCTTCAGAAGTGATGGATAATATGTTCACTATTTTGAATGTGAGGATGGTTTCCCAGGTGTGTCAAATTTTATTCAGTTGTACAATATNTAAAAAAAAAAAAAAAAAAAAGGCAACCTAACCTGTAGGGACAGAAAGAAAATCAGGTTCCTTGAAGGTGAGAGAGGTGAGCATGGGCATGAGGAAACCTTCAGAAGTGATGGATAATATGTTCACTATTTTGAATGTGAGGATGGTTTCCCAGGTGTGTCAAATTTTATTCAGTTGTACAATATACAAGTTTCATTATATATCTGTTAAAACTAGAATGTGAAACCTGATGCCATTTTGGTTCTTTTTTAAAAAGAATGTATGCATATAGTCAAATAGTTTTGAAGGATATGTGCAACATACTGGGTTTGCAAAATAATTCATTCCCATTTTTCTGAAGATGTTATAGAAAAACCTGAACAAACTTTGTAGCCAACCCAGTAAAATGTCACAGGAATTTTCTCCGAGTGGGTTCAATTATGAGTGAAATTTTATAGGTTTTTGTTGGTGGTGGTGGTTTTGTTTGGGGGTGGGTTTGGGAGTATGACTTATTTGTTTGTTTGGCCGCTCTGGGTCTTCATTGCTGCACGCATGGGCTTTCTCTAGTTGTGGCAAGCAGGAGCCACTCTCTAGTTGCTGTGTGCATGCTTCTCACTGTGGTGGCGTCTCTCGTTGCAGAGCATGGGCACATGGGCTTCAGCAGTTGTGGCACACGGGGTTAGTTGCCCTGTGGCACGTGGGCTCTCAGTTCCTGGACCAGGGATCAAACCTATGTTCCCTGCATTGCAAGTTGCATTCTTAACCACTGGGCCACCAGGGGAGTCCTATGTTTTTTCTTTTTCTTACCTGTGTTCTTACGTTTTTAACAATAATGTGCTGATTTTATAACTAAAGAAACTTGATGTGAGGGAAACTTTTAATGCTCTGTTTCACTCTAATGGAAGCACCACTTCTTAAAAACATTTTACAGAGAACTATATTATTGTACGGAAAGTATGCAAAGCATAAATCTACAGAATAATGAGCATTTCTAGGTAACATCACTTTTCAGCCTTGCCTTTCATTTGATGATGGGGTCTATGGCCTAAATAACAGGAATCTCAGCTGGAGTTGGCAGAGTTCTCCCTGCAGTGCCCCTTCATTCATTTAGCAATGGTCAGATGTCAAGGAACAACCTCCTGGAGATGTGAGGTAGCTATGGCATCATGAAGGAAGCGGAGGTAGGGAGGACCATCCTATCAAGACGTAAGACAGCTATTAATATATGCCAATAATAAAATCTTTGCTCTTTGGGGACCCAGACCATGAGCCTAGAACAGGTGATGCTTTATGACATATATAGAAGGCTTACTATAGAATATAGAACAATAAAATGCAAATAGGACAGTGGTTTATAACTTTTGGAAGGGTCATACACCTGTTGAAGCTAATGAAAGCCATGGATCCCCCTTCCATACAACTCACATATATACATACTAAATTTTGCATGCAACTTCAAGAGCAATCGCAAACCCCGTGAAACTAATAGACTCTGGGTTGCAAAAGAACCTCTGGAAAAATGAATGTAAGAATTTCTGCTCCTTGTAGCACTGAACAGTCCACAGATGGTGGGTAGCCAACCCTGGCACTAAGGTTTGAGTGCAGAATAGAATGATATGCAAACTCAGATGAGGGAAGTAAGTTACCAGATAACGAGACTCAGGCCACCATATGACTGGTACAGAACAGTTTCTGATTGCAGCCAGCACTCTGAGATCACTGTTAGGACCCAAACTGGCCTTTCCAATTTCAGCAATGTGTAGTGAATTTTCTGCTGCCATGTGCTTCCTTGGCAAAAACAGGGACCTGGTCGTGGGAATAGAGATATTTGGGAGGATACAGAGGCTATAGAAGGATTCCTGACCCCCAGAACCTTCAGAATCATTTCCCACTGCATTTCTTGTCTCCAAGAGCATGATTTGTCTTAACATGACTGAGACGGACTGTGGTTGGGGCTTTGAGGGGAATGTTACACAGAACCATTTTAAGGAGAAGCTGAATCTGGATCTTCAACAAGCCCATTGAAAGAAAGAAAGAGGAATGAGAGGGTTGAGATGGCTATGGAACGCAGATTGAGACTGCTAAGCAACACAAGCCCTGCATGGGGGTGGCAGTGGAAGTTGTCCATCAGAAGCTGAAGCATCAGGAGTTGGCTCCCAAGTCCACACAAGTGACATGAGTGATTCATAAGCCACTGTGACCCTGGGAATGAAACTGACAGGCAACACTCTAAGGAGTCATGAGATTTGTTACTAGCAAACAGCATCCAGACACAGTGCCAAACTCAAACCCACCTAGGACCCCCTCAAGCAATTCCCTGATCTAAGATTAAAGGTTGAAAAAAAAAAAACCTTTCATAAGCCACTGTGACCCTGGGAATGAAACTGACAGGCAACACTCTAAGGAGTCATGAGATTTGTTACTAGCAAACAGCATCCAGACACAGTGCCAAACTCAAACCCACCTAGGACCCCCTCAAGCAATTCCCTGATCTAAGATTAAAGGTTGAAAAAAAAAAAACCTGGGGCAGTGGGGAGAGCAGAACCTCTGCTTGGCATGCTGACACCTCTTGGAAGTGAAAATACAGTGAGATGACCCTCTTAAGGAAAAACGCTCAAGTGGACCATAACTTAGAAAGCTGGGCTTGCTGGTCAGGGAGACTCACACGTGAACCACAGGCCCTGTGATCTGCTCTTCCCCTTCCCCTCTCGCTTCTGGCACCTGCCCCCTCCAGCCGCACCTGCCTTTGTCCAGTTTCCAAAAAGCAGCTTCACCTTGCTGCAGGGCCTACGCATATACTGTCTCCTCCACTTGGAACTCTTTCCTCCGGTCTCTACCTGCTTGACTCCTACTCATTCGTCAGATCTGTTATCACTTCCTCAGGAAAACCCTCCCTGACTTCACCCACTGACCCAGACTCTGGCAGCCCTAATAAACTTCTCTTTTGTAACACTTCTCCGTTGTCATGGAGACAACTATTTATCTTATTGTTGTCGTTGCTGAGTCACTAAGTTGTGTCCCTTTTGTGACCCCATGGACTGCAGCACGTCAGGCTTCCCTGTCCTTCACTAACTCCCAGAGTTTGCTCAAACTCCTGTCCACTGAGCCGATGATGCCATCACACCACCTCATCCTCTGTCACCCTCTTCTCTTGCCCTCAATCTTTCCCAGCATCAGGGTCTTTTCCAATTAGTCAGCTCTTCGCATCAGGTGGCTGAAGTACTGGAGCTTCAGCGTCAATCCTTCCAATAAATATTCAGGGTTGATTTCTTATAGGATTGACTGGTTTGATCTCCTTCCTGTTCCAAGGACTCAAAAAGTCTTCTCCAGCACCACAGTCTGAAAGCATCAGTTCTTCGGCACTCAGACTTCTTTATGATCCAACTCTCACATTCATACATGACTGCTAGAAAAACCATAGCTTTGCCTATATGGACCTCTGTCAGCAAAGTAATGTCTCTGATTTTTAATATGCTGTCTAGGTTTGTCATAGCTTTTTTAATTTGAAAGAACTTTAAATCACCTAACTTTCACTAATGTTAACATCTTACCCAAACATAACACAGTTATTAAACCTAAATAGTTAACCCTGGTGAAATCCTATTTCTGATTCTTTTTTTAATCCAGCATCTAATCCAAGGTCTCACAGTTCCTATTCTCTTCTGATCTGTCTGTTCCTCAGTCTTTCCTTACTGTTCATGGCCCTGACATTTTTGAAGAGGACTGGCCAGTTCTTTTATAGTGTTTCTCAAACTGTGATAAAGTTGAGATTACACATTTTGGGCAACACGAGAGAAGTGTCACTGTCTTTTATCAGTGCACCGTATTGGGAGGTGCATGATGTCAGTTTGTCTTATTACTTACTGGTGATGTTAACTTGGATCACTTGTAAGTGTTGTCTGCCAGGTTTCTTCACCATTACATTTCCCCCTTTGTAACTGTATCCTGTGAGGAGGTATCTTGAGACTGTGCAAAATCCTGTTTCTCATTATACGTTTATCCAATAATTTTAGCATCCATAGATGTTCCTTACCTGCAACAATTCTGGCAGTAGCATTTACCTAATGGTTTTTTTTCCTATTAATACCATTCCTTCTACATTTAGTTGAGATTCTGTTGTGTACAGACTCATGGGTGTTTGTTTTCATTCAAAGGATTATAACCTAGTACTGTCATTATTTATTTTCTTGCTCAAGTTGTCCAAGACTTGGCCACTGAGAGCTCACTCCAGTTGGTTCCTGTGTCCTTTCAGTATGCCCCCATGCTCTCATTATCCACATTTATTTTCTCAGTCCTAATATACACAGGAAATATTTTTAGAATTGCTAACGCTATTCCTGTGAAAAACAAACTACAGTATATACAATATTTGTGTGTAATTCCTCTTTTCTGTTGCTTTACGGTACCCCATCAAAATACTGTAACTTTGTTTTCCCACCCACTTCAGTGTTGTTGTATTATTTATTTGAAATATATTGTGCTACTGTTTATATTCCATGTTGAATTTCCCTTATCTCCTGCTTGATTTATGATTTGGGACTCAGAAACATTATTATGGTTCTAAGGGTCAGATATACAACATGATATACTCAGAAGCATCCCATCCTCTTCATCCTTTATACCCTGTTATTTCCCTCTTCTTCCCACTCTCTGTAAATAACCAGTTCATTAGTTTCCAGCTCATTTTTCCTTATGTACATATGAGCAGACACATGTATATTTTTCCTACATTAACAGTGTGTTTAGTCATTCAGTCGTGTCCAACCCTTTGCAACTCTTGGACTGCAGCCCGTCAAGCTCCTCTCTTCATGGGATTCTCCAGGCAAGAATACTGGAGTGGGTTACCATTCCCTTTTCAAGGGGATTTTCCTGACCCAGTGATTGAACCTGGTTTTCCTGCACTGCAGGCGGGTTCTTTACCTTCTGAGCCACCAGGGAAGCCTGTGTGAACAGTAACACTGACAAGGTCCCCTCGTGAAGGACTGAGCCAGTCTGTATTCCTACCAGCTATGTTTGAGGGGACCTTTTTCCACACAGCCTTGCCTAGTGGTTTGTGGTAGTGTGCTTATTTTTTTACCAACCCAAGAAATGGACAAATGTTATGTTAATATTGTTTCCATTTACATTTTTCTGATTTTGAAGTGAGTTTCTGTATCTTATTATGTTTAAGGGTCATTTTTATATCTTTATGTGAGAGTTTGTCTGTTCATTTATTTTCCCAGTTTTCCTATCAGGTTTTTGATCCCTTGATACTTCATTCTTTATAGTAGGAATATTATTAACCTTTTGTCTATGATATGTGCTATAAATATTTTCTTCCAGTCTTTTGACTGTGTCTTTTGCCAAGCACATTATTTCTTATGCAGTTAACTTTATCAGTGTTTATTTTCTCTGGACATTTCACCCATATTTCTTTTTAGTGTTTGTATGGTTTCATTTTTAATACTTAGACCCTGGACTCATTTGAAGTTTATTCTTTCCTATGGCATTAGGTAAGGATCCAATTTCAACTTTTTTCCAAATGGCTTTCCATTTGGCTCAGCACCATTTGTTAAAAAGTTCACTTTGCTCGGTGATTTGAGATTCTCACCATTCTCCACCCCTCAACAAGACTTGGAGGAGCATCTGGGCCGAAAGCACAGCATACACAAAGACTAACCAAACTACTGAACGTCCTTCCATGCAAGGACGGGAACTAAAATATGTCTGTGAGAATAACGCCCAAAGAGCCAGGAGAGGAAATAAAGGCTGGAGAGGCCATACTGTGAGGGGGAAGGTCAAAAACAAAAAGGAAGCTAATGGTGCTGGGCAGAATGAAGCAGAGATACTAAGCAGCACACAAGACAGAACAGAAGAGTCAGTCCTGGCATTGCTTCAGCTCCATCCTGCTGCTGTAAACTCTTCCAGTAGGAGCAACCCAGTAAACGAGCTCTGGAAACCCTGAGGTGTGATCAGTGGAAACAAATATGCAGCCACAACAAAGGAGGAATTCTCAGCAAGTCAAAAAGATTTATTACCATTCCAGGCTTCGTGTGAGCCCCGAACCTGAGGCTGGTCACAGGAGGACAGGATGATGAATAAACCCAGGCACCTGATATGAGTCCACCTCTCATCATGGATCCCTGCTCCACAGAATGGCTGCTGCTGGTGGGGCCACCTCTTCAGCTGCCTCCCTCACCCTGACAACACTCTGGGCCAGGGCAGGAGGCCCTGAGCTCTTAGCTCTGTGGCCACCTCACTCCACCAGCATCGGAGGAGCCTACCAGGTCAGGCACTGTGGATTCGGCCCCACAGAAGGAGAAACAGTGCTGGAGTTGTCTCAAGGTTAAAAGGATAAGGCATGCGTGTTCTTACATCCAAGGCCATGAACTGGCCTCCCATGAGCCAGATTTCCCTACTGACAAGTCTGTTTGGCCCCTTCTGCCTGTGCAGTGTTTTTTTAAAAAAATGAATTCACTGTCAGTACTTAAAAACGGATTTCATATAAAAGTCTGGATTTCTGGCCTCTTGAGGGGAAAAATGTTGAGAATATTTCGTAATGCTGGGCCCACAGTCTCCTGTGGAATTCACTGGCAATTGTTGGACAGCAACTGCCCCTACAGACTGGAAGTACCCTTTATAACTCAGCCTAGACTCCATATCCCTGATTAGGGCCCCAGCTCGAGATGGGGCAGCAGCTGCCTTAGATTAGTGCTGTTGTACAAAGGCAAGATATGCCTGGAAACAACACGCTTCTCGTGGCCTGCATCACTCACGGATGGCCCGCGCTTTGCCCTGAAAGCACCTGAATTTGCAGACTACCTTAAATACACAGAGCATTCTCAGTTGTTCTCCCACATGCCCTGCCTCTCCAGGATATGCTATGCCCCACTGTTAACTGGGCAAGTCTAGAAAAAGAACACTAAGTTATAGAAGTTAACAGAGGCATAGATTTAGATCAGCTCCTTCAGACCCTTCCTTGTAAGTGAGAGTGGGAGTAAAATGAAAACTGTTAGTACTTTCACTCTGCTTTTAGGTCAGTGACACGCATAAAAAATCAATGAGAAAAATCATAAAGGTGCTTCAGGAGACCAAGATTAGGTCACTCTGAACATGGGGGTCATAAAACCTGTTAGCCTCCTTAGAAAATGAGTTAAGATTTTAGAGAGAAAGCCATGAGGGTGAAGCTGAAAGTGCAACAGCCACCCCAGTAGGTGTCCTGGGCTGTCAAAAACCACCAGGCTCATCCTCCCTTAGGTCAGGCCTGCTGGCCCACAGTTAAAACCTCTGTAGGTGGCATAAGATGACTTTCGGCAGGGGAACATCATCATTGTAGAAAAGGGCTTGAGAAAGGACAGAGAGTAGAATCTGGCCTTGGCCAACGTAAAACAGAGGAAGAGGATGCCTTGCTCACACCCTCTTCATTCTGCAGTGGCAAGTGCCTCCTTATTTGCCTTTAAGGGAGGCGGAGATATTGACACAAGCCAGCCGCTTCTCGCTGTTGCTCAGGATGGTCTGTAGGCGGTAGTTCCCCGTGCTGAGCCAGCTGGGCAACTCCAGGTCGGGCAGCATGAAATCAGACTTGGGCAGTGAGTAGGTGCCCTGTGGGAAAGCCAGTGGACTGCAGGTCAGTGGGAGCCTACAGACGGGACTCTCTCCTGGAGTGACCTCTAAGTTTGCAGCTTCGAACTGCCCCTCTTCCCACTCTCCTAAGAGTCATGTAGAGCATGGAATGTAATAGCAGAAGGGCACTGGAGGTCAGATCGAGCATCAGGTTTCCCATTTCACAGATGGATAAACCGAGGCCCCCAAAAGGTAAGTGATTCAGGATAGATTGGGTCAATTTACACCCACAGATGTCCAGGTCTGCAAGAGAATGTCTCCCAATGCCACGTCTCTACTCCAGTCACAGGGAAATGCTCTCCCCTCCCTGTACTTACTTCTTTGAAGGGACAGTGACAGGGAAGCCCATAGGTGTGCAGTGGTTCCGGGCAGGGCTCCTCAATGGGAATTAACATTTCAAGTATATTACAGAAGTTGTCATAGGTGCAGCTACCAATGTTGTCCACACATGGGATTTTGACCCAGAAGCCGGCTATGTGCTTCTCCACAGTTAATTCCACCTGGTGAGAGAGTTACAGAAAATGTACAATTCCAAGGCAGACGAACCAGTTTCTCTGCCTCTTTCAAAGGTCAGCATTTTCTTTTAACACAGAATTTTTAATTGGATGGGATCTTGGCAATACTCTGATCCAGAAATGACAATATTGTGGTACCTGCCCCAGTATTATCCTTTCCTGTGCCCACAGCAGACCATTAATAATCAAACGTGACTTGGTTTTCCCCCTGCACTGACTGTCTTAGCATTCTTTAGGTATTCACTATCCATTGGTTGAAGGCAAAATGCACTTGTCATGTAACTGCTAATTGGCTAACTATGGCATTGCTTCTAGACTTCCCTTCCGAGCCCAGTCTTGGCTTCAGAACCTGTTCCTTCCTAGGACCTCAGGCAGCTATCACCAGCTGACTGGAGTTGCTTACCAAGATGAAACCTATTTGCTATTCCTGGATCCTATTTCCTCCATGCAGCCATACAGGACAGAATTGAAAACAATAAGAATTTACAGGGACATTACTTTGGGGGTTGGTATGAGGAAGATCTTAACAATCTTAGTGAGGTCACAGGGGATGGAGCTACTTCAGGAAGAGGTGGGGTCCTAGACCCAGCTGAGGAAGCTGGAGGACTTCCTGCACCCAGAGAGAAGCTGGGCGAGGAGACCTCTGAGTGCTACACACCTCCACACGGCCGTGATTCTGCTCCCCCTCTGGAGGCTGGGACTGACCAGTTGTGCCTGGCATGGGCTAAGCATTCACTAAGTATTAGCTGCCTAAGAACCAAATGAGTTGTCCCTTAGGGACCATGTTCTCGCATCCCCCCAGGGTATCAGAGAAAACTGTTGGCAAAGGGCAGAAGTCAGATTCTCTGTGGGTTTACGGCAGGAAATCATTGCAGTTGTTAACATCAGAGCATTCTATGATTCCCAGCCTCCAGGCTCACTTGATCTAGCAGTTCCATTTCGAAGAGGCAAGTCCTGGACAGGCATTTATTCCCCTTGAGCCTGCAGGGCTCAGGCTGGCTCTGCAGGCTCTGGACTCAGCATTCCATCTACCCACATGTCAGGGCCCAGGTCCAGGACAGAGCAGTCCACGCACCGTGTATCCTGAGTGGACAGACTCAAATGTGCCTCCTCCCACTCTGCTGCCCCACAGATCACCCCCACCCCCAGTCACACACAGCTCCCTCCCAGCCCAGCTCTCTCCTCTCCTGCCAAGCCTGCTTCAGTGAGCCCTTTGCCTAGAAGAGCCGAGGGCTTGAAAGCGAATGCCACCAGTATGGTGTGTGCTTAGTCGCTCAGTTGTGTCCGACTCTTTGCCACCCGATGGACTGTAGTCCACCAGGCTCCTCGGTCCATGGGATTCTCCAGGCAAGAATACTGGGGTGGGTTGCCATGCCCTCCTCCAGGGGATCTTCCCAACCCAGGGATCGAACCCAGGTCTTCTGTATTGCAGGTGGATTCTTTACCATCTGAGCCGCCAGGGAAGCCCTAGTATGGTACCCTTGGGGGATTTCTTCTGTCTCCATTCCCTCAACTCCGAAATGGGATCTTTATAGAGTATCAGCCTCTCACAGGGTCCCACTGACTGACACAATGCCTGTCAAATAGCACACTGCCTGAAATCCAAAAATTCCTTCCTATGGGACTTCTCTCCTCTTAGGCAGTGCCATTCCCGGTTTTACCAACATCCCAGTGAAAATGGTTAAGCCAGTTCTGCCCTGAACAAGAACACCCAGCTAAGGGGACCACCAGGAACCAAGTCCTGCCTAGGCTCCTCCTACAGGAGTGGAAGCCTGTGGGGCTGCATCTACCAGGTGCTAGGTGTCCTCCAGCCAGGACAAGCATGCACAGGAGGTACTTGGTAGGGGCGCCTGGAACTTGAGCAATAGCCAAGCCTGCTACTGCTATTGGGGGATTACAAACCATGACTGATTTTCCAGTCCTTGCTCTCAGTCTACCTGCTCACATGGCTCAGAAGAGCATGCAACGCAAGTTCCCTGATCGTTCAGTGGCTAAGACCTGGTGCTTTCCAACCATGCACTGGGTTCAGTCCCTGGTTGGGGAACTAAGATCTTGCAAGACACCCAGTGTGGGCAAAAAAAGAGAGCAAGCAAGGCTGAGTAACAAGAGAACCATCAATCTCTCTAGTCCAGGACTTAGCCCCTCCACAGCTCAACCTAAATAAACCCCTGTATCACAGGACCTGGCAACACAGGACAGACAGAGGCACTGGCAGGAAATGGAATCAGGATCTCCGTACCCACCAGGGTGCTTGGGCAAGTCCCTTTCCGTCTCAGGCCTCTGCTCCTCCATTTTGACCATGGAATATTTGGATGTCATGATCTTGAATAGACCTACCAGATATGACATCCTAAGAGTAAAGTGTGTTGCAAGTTGAAAACAATGACTTTTCTCTTGGTCTCTTCTAGCTCAGGGATTGTAGCTGTAGGTAGAGACACACTGACTTGAAGGGGGCCCATTTGATGAGACTGGGGAGAGGCACTTACACTGCAAACACAGGACTCGGGCAGAGGCAGTGCAGGTACAAGACTTCAGAGAGAAAAGAAAGCTAACCCATCAGGCCTAAACACCACGTGTCTAAAAGCCTGAAATGAGGACATGCCAAACATGGTGGCAATTTACCACTCCTGAGGACAGGGAAACCAAGCTCTCAGACACTGGAACTTGAGAGCTCGAAGAAAGGAATTCTAAATTATGCCAAACCCTGTGGAACACATCAAATGAAAAAGGCATTCTTGTACAGACTCCAGTCTTGCCCATGGCTCACAGAATCTGGGGCATCCGACTTCTAAAAATTGCAGTCAGTTAGTTCAATTGCTTCGGGGAAGGCAATGGCACCCCACCCCAGTACTCTTGCCTGGAAAATCCAATGGACGGAGTAGCCTGGTGGGCTGCAGTCCATGGGGTCGCTAACAGTCGGAGAGACTGAGCGACTTCACTTTCACTTTTCTCTTTCATGCATTGGAGAAGGAAATGGCAACCCACTCCAGTATTCTTGCCTGGAGGATCCCAGGGATGGGGGAGCCTGGTGGGCTGCCGTCTGTGGGGTCACACAGAGTCGGACACAACTGAAGTGACTTAGCAGCAGCAGCAGCAGTTCAATTGCTTAGCTGTGTCCAACTCTTTGCGACCTCATGGACTGCAGTGCACCAGTTTTCCCTGTCCATCACCAACTCCTGGAGTTAACTCAAACTCATGTCCATCAAGTCAGTGATGCCATCCAACCATCTCATCCTCTGTTGTCCCCTTCTCCTCCCGCCTTCAGTCTTTCCCAGCATCAGGGTCTTTTCTAGTGAGTCAGTTCGTCGTATCAGGTGGCCAAAGTATTGGAGTTTCAACTTCAGCATCAGTCCTTTCAATGAATATTCAGGACTGATTTCTTGAGGATGGACTGGTTGGATTTCCTTGCAGGCCAAGGGACTCTCAAGAGTCTTCTCCAACACCACAGTTCAAAAGCATCAGTTCTTCAGAGTTCAGCTTTCTTTATAGTCCAACTCTCACATACATACACGATTACTGGAAAAACCAAAGCTTTGACTAGCAGTTGGCATCAAATTCATCCAAGTTCCAAATGGAACTTTTGACTGAAGAAATTTTACTTCAGCAAGGACAAAGAGGAAGTGTCTCTCCTACCACTAGTAGGCTGCAGAGCCTGAACCAGTCACTCCTCTCTGGGTCCCAGTAACAAGGAGGGAAGTCATTGACCTTAAGAGCCCTTCAGGCTTATAAGGTACTTGAGTCTGGGCAGCTCTACTAGGCAGGGTTTTTGCTGATAAGAGGAAAGTCCTGGGGTACTCCGCTGCTAAATTTCAAACACTAATTCTACTTCCCTGCCAGAAGAGTTCAGGAACAGGAAACATTAGATAAGGACACCAGCCTTGACCTTGGGCAAGTTACATCCTTCTCTGAGCCTCAGTTCAGTTCAGTTCAGTCGCTCAGTCATGTCCAACTCTTTGCAACCCCATGAATCGCAGCACGCCTCACTATTTGAATCATTCTGCATTTAATATAATTTGAATGGGGTAGATGATAGTCTTGCATTTTCAAGAAGCAAAGCAAAACCTTGAAAATGAGGAAGGTATAAACTTGTTATTTTGCTCAGCTCAATTTGATACACTTCCTTTCACTATGTTTAGAAGAAAATGAGGTGTAGGTATTTTATTTGTTTACTTCTTGTCGGCACAATATGCTGACGATGTGACTACATACCACATGACACATGCCTCTAAACTATTAGTGAATTATGAAATAAGCTAGAAAGGTATATTGTACAACACAGGGAATATAGTAAATATTTTATAATAGCTAGAAATGGACTATAACCTCTAAAATCACGATATTTTACACTTGTAATTTATATAATATTATACAGCTATTGCTCTTTTTCAGTTGTGTAGTCATGTCCAACATTTTGCNTGCCTCTAAACTATTAGTGAATTATGAAATAAGCTAGAAAGGTATATTGTACAACACAGGGAATATAGTAAATATTTTATAATAGCTAGAAATGGACTATAACCTCTAAAATCACGATAATTTACACTTGTAATTTATATAATATTATACAGCTATTGCTCTTTTTCAGTTGTGTAGTCATGTCCAACATTTTGCGACCCTATGGACTGCAGCATGCCAGGCCTCCCTGTCTCTCACCATCTCCCAGAGTCAGCCCAAGTTTATGTTCATTGCATTGGTGATACTGTCCAGTCATCTGGTCCTCTGATACCCTCTTCTCCTTCTGACCTTGATCTTTCCCAGCATCAGGGACTTTTTTCAATGAGTCACCTGTTATCATCAGATGACCAAAATACTGGAGCTTCAGCTTCAGCATCAGTCCTTCCGGTGAACACTCAGGGTTGATCTCCCTTAAGATTGAGTTGTTTGGTCTCCCGTCTGTCCAAAGTACTTTCAGGAGTCTTCTCCAGCACCACAGTTTGAAGGCATCAATTCTTTGGCGTTCTGCCTTCTTTATGGTCCAGCTTTCACAACCATACGTGACCACTGTGGAGACCATAACCTTGACTGTACCAGCAAAGGGATATCTCTGCTTTTCAACACACTGTCTATGTTTGTCCTTGCTTTCCTGCCAAGAAGTAATCGTCTTCTCATGTCATGACTGCAGTCACCATCCTCAGGTATTTTGGAGCCCAAGAAGAGGAAGTCTGTTACTACTTCTACCTTTTCCCCTTCTATTTGCCGTGTACTTGTGGAGCCTGATGCCATGATATTCATTTTTTTTAAATAGTCTTAAGCCAGACATTAGTTTTTTAAAAAATGTTTAGTCTTTTTTTTTTTTATTTTAATGAACTCCCAAACATGAACCCCCCCCCCCACCTCCCACTCCACATCATCCCTCTGGAACATCCCCATGCACCAGCCCCAAGCATCCTGCATCGAACACAGACTGGCGATTCGTTTCTTACATGATAGTATACATATTTCAATGAATGTTTAGTCTTAAGCCAGCTCTTTCACTCTCTTCCTTCACCCTCATCAAGAGACTCTTTAGTTCCTCTTCGCTTTCTGCCATTAGAATAGTATCATCCTCATATCTGAGTTGTTGATGTTTCTCCCATCTATCTTGATTCCTCTTAGAGTAACTCATCCAGCCCAGCATTTCTCATGATGTGCTCAGGGTACAGGTTAAACAAACAGGGTGACAACAAACAGCCCTGACATACTCTTTTCTTGATCTTGAACCAATCAGTTGTTCCATACAGGGTTCTAACTGTTGCTTCTTGACCTGCATACAGGTTTCTCAGGAGACAGGTAAGATGGTCTGGTAGTTCCATCTTTCTAAGAGCTTTGCACAGTTTGTTATGATCTACACAGCCAAAGGCATTAGTGTGGTCAATGAAACAGAGATAGATGTTTTTCTGAAATTCTCTTTGCTTTGTCTGTAATCCAGTGAATGTTGGCAATTTAATCTCTAGTTCCTCTTCCTTTTCTACATCTAGCTTGGACATTTGGAAGTTCTTGATTCACATAATGCTAACGCCTAGAATGCAAGATTTTAAACATGATCTTACTAGCATGGGAGGTGAGTGCAATTGTCCAATGGTTAGCATATTCTTTAGCACTACCCTTCTTGGAGAAGACTCCTGAGTGTCCCTTGGACTGCAAGGAGATCCAAGCAGTCCATTCTGAAGGAGATCAGCTCTGGGATTTCTTTGGAAGGAATGGTGCTAAAGCTGAAACTCCAGTACTTTGGCCACCTCATGCGAAGAGTTGACTCATTGGAAAAGACTCTGATGCTGGGAGGGATTGGGGGCAGGAGGAGAAGGGGATGACCGAGGATGAGATGGCTGGATGGAATCACGGACTCGATGGACGTGAGTCTGAGTGAACTCCGGGAGATGGTGATGGACAGGGAGGCCTGGTGTGCTGCAATTCATGGGGTCGCAAAGAGTCGGACACGACTGAGTGACTGAACTGAACTGAACCCTTCTTGGAAATTGGGATGAGGATTGATCTTTTCCAGTCCTGTGGTTACTGCTGGGTCTTTCAGATTTGTTGACATAATGAAAGAAAAACCTTGATGGCATCCTCCTTTAGGGATTTGAATAGTTCTGTTGGAATTTCATCACATCCACTAGTTTTATTAACAGCAGTGTTTCTTAAGGCCCACTTAATTTCACACTCCAGAATGTCTGGCTCTGGGGGACTAACCACACCATTGTAGTAATTTGATTCATTAAGATCTTTTTTATGCAGTTCTTCCATGTATTCTTTCCACCTGTTACTGATCTCTTTAGCATCTACCAGGTCTCTACCATTTTTATTCTTTATTGTGTCTATCTTTGGGCAGAATCTTCCCTTGATGTTTCCAATTTTCCTAAAGAGTTCTCTAGTCTTTCCCCTTTTTGTTGTTTTCTTCTATTATTAAACACTATACTTCAATTAAAAAATATAAAAGTAACTTATGTATTATAAAAAAAAAACAACTGAAATTACTGAAACAATGGGCCAAAAACAAAACTCTGAGCTTGTGATTGATTTCAAGGGAAATGTCTGTTATATAGATATTAAACTGGGCTTAAAAGATAATCATTAATAATAAAAGACATCATATTAGTAAAGGTTAATCATCTAAGAATGATATGCAGAAAAGAAAATTTAATTATTAATAACATAAAATATGTACATTACATTTTATAAATCTAAAAGAATTTTATTTTAGAGAATTCTGCTTTATTTCACCAGAACACTAATTTTGTGTACTTATTCAATTAACATTCTGAAAACACACATCACAGTTCAGTTCAGTTCAGTCACTCAGTCGTGTCCGACTCTTTGCGACCCCATGAATCGCGGCACGCCAGGCCTCCCTGTCCATCACCAACTCCCAGAGTTCACTTAGACTGGCGTCCATCGAGTCAGTGATGCCATCCAGCCATCTCATCCTCGGTCGTCCCCTTCTCCTCCTGCCCCCAATCCCTTCCAGCATCAGAGTCTTTTCCAATGAGTCAACTCTTCCCATGAGGTGGCCAAAGTACTGGAGTTTCAGCTTAGCATCATTCCTTCCAAAGAAATCCCAGTGTTGATCTCCTTCAGAATGGACTGCTTGGATCTCCTTGCAGTCCAAGGGCCTCTCAAGAGTCTTCTCCAACACCACAGTTCAAAAGCATCAATTCTTCGGTGCTCAGCTTTCTTCACAGTTCAGCTTTCTTCACAGTTCAGCTCCCACATCCACCCAAGGAATATTAAAATTAGGGTGGAAAGTAGAAAACAAGGACATGGGAGTAAAGGTATCTTATATACAACACATTGCAACAGACATATGAAAGCACATTCAATGTCTTAGCCCCGGCATGCACTTTCTGTCAAGTCAGCAATGAAAAAAAGGAACTAATAGTTTGTGTCCTTCTAGAGAGAAGAGGAATTTTGCCTGTATGATCACATTTTATCCTTATGATACTGAGGGTATGTGTTGCCATTCCAGTTTTATACATGCAGTAACTAAAGCTTGAAAAAATAAGAAAATTTAAGCCCAGGCTAAAGAAAGCATTAGAATTTGAGTCAGACCTTTTGTGATCCAGAAGCTATTACTTTTGGACACCATTTTACTGACCCTCTGTTCTCCTAGGGACTACCAGTGAAAATGCAGCTATTAGAAAAAAATACCTCAGGGTAATTTTGGTACTTGCTTAGGGCACCGGGAAGAAAATGGAGAGTTTTTAATTGTATTCTTTATCTGAAAAAGCATTAGGATGGATACAGAAGATAAAGTGAAAGTGAAAGTCACTCAGTTGCATCCGAATCTTTGCAACCCCATGGAATGTACAATCCATGGAATTCTCCAGGCCAGAATACTGGAGTGGGTAGCCGTTCTCTTCTCTAGGGAGTTTTTCCAACCCAGGGATTGAACCCAGGTTTCCCGCATTGCAGGTGGATTCTTTAAAAGCTGAGCCACCAGGGAAGCCCAAGAATAATTGAGTGAGTAGTCTTCCCCTTCTCCAGTGGATCTTCCTCACTCAGGAATCAAACTGGGGTCTCCTGCATTGCAGGCAGATTCTTTACCAGCTGAGCTACCAGGTAAGCCCTGTAGCCTGCCAGGCTCCTTTGTCCATGGAATTTCCTAGGCAAGAATACTGGAGTGGATTGCAGTTTCCTTCTCCAGGGAATCTTCCCCACCTAGGAACTGAACCTGGATCTCCTGCATTGCAGGCACAAACTTCGCCATCTGAGCCATCAGGGAAGGAGATAGAAGATAAAGAAAACAAGCAAAGACTAAGTCAGACTAGGGTGCACAGTTGACCTTACAAGAGTCGGTACTGCAGGGCATCAGGTTGGAATCCCAACACTCTCCTTCCTTCAGGGGTATTGTTAGGATATAAAGAGAAGCACAAACCTTAAAATCATCCTACTGGCAGCATGGAGTCTAACTCTGTACCACTATTACTGTGAGTTTGCACTCAACACCTATTTTCAGTTTGTCAATGTTTGAAGTGGGAGAGATAGTGTCTGCATCATTGGGGTTTATTGTGAGTATTAAGTAAGGTAATCCATATAAAGAACTAAATGTAGCACTTGGGTGGAACTAATGGTAAAGAATCTGCCTGCCAATGCAGGAAACTCGAATTCAGTACCTGAGCTGGAAGATCCCCTGGAGAAGGAAATGGCAACCCATTCCAGTATTCTTGCCTGGGAAGCATGGACAGAGGGTCTTGGCAGCCTACAGTCCATGGGTTGCAAAGACTGGGACACAGCTAAGCACACAAAGTAGCACCTGGACTATATTAGGCATTTAAATATTATTTCTTCTCATTTCATATACTTTCTCTTTCATAGAACAAAGGAAACTGATAGCAAAGGATTGGTTAATTTGCACTTCTGTGGCAAAGAAGAATTGCCAAATCCAACTAATTATTCAGCATCATATGAATTGAGTGTATAGATCTTGAGTCTATTCTTTTTCTTGTCCAAATGCTTGGTTCCATGTACATGTTGTTACTTGTTGCTTAAGGACCAAAAACCGAAATATTCAAAGTGAAGTTGCTTGTTCATGTCTGGAGTTCACTCAGTTTTTGCCTAATTCTAGGTTTAATGTGGTGTTAGAAATAAGAGAATAAATAAGCAATAGTCAGACCAGGATTACTCACTTCTCTTTTAAGGTGTCAGCCTGGCAAAGACAAATATTTTATGTAAGTTCAACAAGAAGTGAAAGACTATAAATTATCAAGTAACCAATATCTTAAATACATAAACTGAGAATATAAGCAGGCATGAGGTCTAGGAAGGGTGTTTTCACAGTTGTGCATAATTTAAAAGGAGAGGGCAAGTATAAATATAGATAATAAGAGCTGAAGGTATTTAAACTTTTTAAATATTTAAATGCAGTTTGATTACATTGCCAAACAACTTTTTCTGCCCCGTCGTCTGGCACAACTAAATATAACCTTGCGTTCTGGTATATCAGAGATGTTATCTACTCAGTAGATAATTAGCCTCTTGTATTAAAATGAAATGGATAAATATCACCTCATTAGTAGCATTGTACCCAAACTATTACCCTCTCTCTTCATAATCTGGAATCATCCACAGAACATTTAGAAATCTAATATCCAAAATGGAATATCCAAGGCTCAGTTTCAGGGCTATTGAGTGTCTGGTCAATAATAAAAAGTGACTGCCCCTGAATTTCAGATCAATGGGTTCTGAAAGGAAATTAAAAGACTTTGGGATTGGAGAACTTGCTGGTTGTCTCATTTTTACTTTCTGCGTATTGTCCCTTGCACTCTAAACAGTTGTGTTTTCACCAAGGAGATGATGGGTATTGAATCTTAGTTCTTTCCTTTCAAATGAGTCCATAATTCTATCAAAGGCAAGTTATAAGACCATAATCCAATTATTCTAAGCATCAGCCATCATTGGGTTCAAATGTGCTCACATTAATATAAATGCTCTGTTTATAGAAGGCACTCAGAGTCTAAGATAGGACAATTATCCTCCATCTCAAATTCTGTTGCCTCCTTTTCAGTGAACAGTGAAATGTATGACAGCTCTTAACATTTGAGTGATTTTAATATTTTCTCCAGATTTTCCAGAAGTCAACAAGAAAATAAGTCAGAGAAAGACAAATATCATATGATATTACTTTCATGAAGAATTTAAAGAAAAAATATACAAATGACCATATTTACAAAACAGAAACAGATCGACATACAGAAAATTAACTCATGGTTATCAGGGAGGAAGAGTGAGGAAGAGGGATAAATTGGGAGTTGGGGTTGACATATTCACATTGCTATATTTTAAACAGATAATCAATAAGGACCTACTGTATACCACAGGGAACACTGCTCAGTACTCTGTAATAATCTAAGCAAGCAAAGAATTGGAAACAGAATAGATACATGTATATGTATAACTGAATCACACTTGAAACTAACAAAACATTGTTAATCAATTTTGTTTGTGTGTGTTAATTCACTTCAGTTGTGTCTGACTCAGTTGTGTCCAACTCTTTGCAACCCTATAGACTGTAGCTCCAATACAAATTAAAAGTTTTAAAAATGAAGTAATTGCAAGTTTAAAAAAAAAGGAAAGAATATCTCCAGTCAATTGATTCCCCATGTCCCTGTCTTCCTCTGTATTTCCAGAAAACTCAAGGTCATTGTTTCTGAAGTGCTATGCATTCTGCTACTTTCTCTTTGGTGCCCAGAGATCAACACGGTATTATAATAGGTACTTTGGGCTAATGCAATTGAATCTTGGGTAACTCCTCCCCTTGCCTGAACTCTTCTCAGTACTTGTCTCCTATAGCAGATGCTTCCAGCAGACACATACAACAGTCCCCACTCTAGCCCTTCTCTCATCTATCTGTCAAAACTGGATAAGTTAGGGACTTCCCTGATGGTCCAGTGGTTAAGAATCTGCCTGCCAACGCAGGGGACATGGGTTTAATCCCTGGACTGAGAACTAAGATCCCACATGCCCTGGGGCAGCTAAGCACATGTGCTGAAACTACTGAAACACCTGTGCCCTAGAGCTCATGCTCTGAGATAAGAGAAGCCACTGCAGCGAGAAGCCCAACCATCACAACTAGAGAGCAGCCCCTGCATACAACTGGAGAAAGACATCACACAGCAACAAAGAGCCCGCACACCTCAGCAAAGACCCAGTGCAGCCAAACAAACAGGCAAGCAAGCAAACAAATTAAAAAAAGTGACTAAGTTATCCAATCCCAATCCTGATGCTCAATTTTATCCAGCTCTGTAACCTCATGTCTATAGCCTGCCAGACTCCATCATCCACGGGATTTTTCCAGGCGAGAATACTGGAGTGGGTTGTCATTTCCTTTTCCAGGGGATTTTCCTGATCCAGGGATCTAACCCACATCTCCTGTGTCTCTTGCACTGGGAGTCAGATTCTTTATCACTGTACTACCTGTCTAAGTTATGCTGTGCTGTGCTTAGTCTCTCAGTGGTGTTTGACTCTTTGCAACCACATGGACTACAGCCCGCCAGGCTCCTCTGTCCATGGGGGTTCTCCAGGCAAGAATACAGGAGTGGGTTGCCATACCCCCCTCCAGGGGAGCTTCCCGACCCAGGAATTGAACCCAGGTCTCCCGCATTGCAGGTGGATTCTTTACCATCTGAACCCTGGCTCAGTTAGGCTACTTCCAAATCTCAGTGACTTAAAATCATTATGTTCCCTTGTTTCACCTATGAGATGTCTATCACAGGTCAGGAAGGGAACTTTGCTTAAAGGCAGCACTCAGAAACTAAAACAGAATGATCATCCTCCCCCTCAAATTCTGCGGCCTCCTTTTTAGTGAATAATGAAATGCTTCACCAGAGAGTGACATACATCACTTTCATTTACAACTTACTTACCACAAGTGTCATGTGATCCTTCTTGGGAGAGGGGTGTGGTCTGGGACATAAAATCCTGCCGAGTGCCTGATTGGAGGAGAACTGTCACTATTTGATGAACAGCATTACCAATTTGTAAATGGGCTCAAAATCAGGCTGAGTGAGGACTATCGAAAGCCTTGCCACTATTGCCACTTGCTTCTCCAAACCTCTACCTGGGCACCTCTACAGCAGATTACTCCTTTTGCAAGAATAAACAAAATCACCCATCCATCTTAGGAAATCAATTAATGCAAAAAGACATCTTCATAGTATCCCTGTGCTCTAGGTTCACTGACTAATCTAATTTGGACTCTGCTCAGAGTCCTGAGTACAGCACAGCTCAGTTTCTGAAAGATGTTCACATTACAAGCTACTCTAAAAGCTGATTTTAGTCACAAAAATCTCTAAGATTAAAGTAAGCCCATTTGATAGTATGAAGATAAATCACATAAAGGTTAAATGATTTAATGGTAAAGTGTAGTTTATAATTTTTCAGTTCAGGCATAACTATCCTTTTCTTTCTAAATCATCTTAATTCCTTCTCAAAAATCAGAATAAGTAGAATTATACACTAGAGGCTATAGAATTTTTTAAATTATATTCCCTTCTTTTTATAATAACTAGAAATGATGGATAGACATTTGAGTAGAATAATTTGTTCTTAAATCTTAATGAATTATCATAAAGGTCTTATTTGCTTGATAAACTTAGTAAGTGATCTGCAGACTTTTAAATTTATGAATTTACTAATCCCAAAAGTACGTATCAAAAATACTAGGCATACTATGATAAAATGAAATGCAACTCAGTAATATTAAAGTGAATAATAATCTCAGTTAATCATAATCCAAATACTCAAGTGAAAAATATATCATCTGTTTGACTCTCTCCTCTTTTGTACTCTCCTTGCTTCTTCTAATCCAGCAGGATATTTTATTCCAAAATATATCAAGACCAACCTCCTCTCATCATCTGCACAGCTAGTCCAAGTCTCCAGCATCCTTCTAATGGAGTACAGAAGCAGCTTTGTCATTTACTTTTCTGTTTCCACACTTGCTTACTGGAGTCATTTTTCACCTAGAAGACAAAATTTTAAAACCCTTTTTTATTATGTAACAAAATGCACATGGGCTTCCCAGGTGGTGCTAATGGAAGAAGTAGGAAACTCGGGTTTGATCCCTGGGTCAGGAAGATCTCCTAGAGGAGGACATGGCAACCTACTTCAGTATTCTTGCCTGGAGAATCCTCATGGACAGAGAAGCCTGGCCGGCTACAGTCCATAAGGTTGCACAGAGTCAGACACGACTGAAGCAACTTAGCACACATGAATGCCCATAATGCATATACAGAAAAGTGCATAAACACAGCATTTAACCAATTATTGTAAGGCAAATACTTATATAGTTATCAATGTGATTAAGAAATAGAACCTCACTGGGACTTCCCTAGTGGTCCAGTGGCTAAGACTCCCTCCATGCTCCTAATGCAGGAAGCCTGACTCTATTCCTGATCAGGAACTAGATTCCATATGCTGCAACAAAAAAGAGCCTGCTAGGACTTCCATGGTGGTCCAGTAGTAAAGACTCTGCACCCAAATGCAGGGGGCACAGGTTCAACCTCTATTCAGGGAACAATGATCCTGCGTGCAGCACAACAACCCACCCCCAAAAACAAAAGGATCCTGCATGCCACAGTGAGGACCTGGCCGAGCCAAATGCATAAATACACATTATCCAGATCCAGCATCAGTGCTTATCCCTGATCAAAACCACTTTTCTCACCCTTAAATGTAATATTAATTTTGAATTTAGGCAATCACTTCCTTTCTTTGCTGTATATGCCTCCTCAAATGGGATATACATTTTCTAACTTCTTTTTGAATTTTATATAAATAGAATCATATAATTTGTACTGTTTTTATATCTAGCTTTTAAAATAATATATTTATACATGTTATTTGTATGTGGTTGTGGTTTTGCCTCTGTTCTCTTCTGCTAACAAATCACTTCCACTGGTACTCCAGAGTGGTATAAAACAAACAGTTATTTTATTATGCTCATAGATTCTGTGGGTCAGGAATTTATACAAGGCATAGCTTGGAGACTTCTCTCTGGTACATAATGTTGGGTCTCAGCTTAGAAGACTGATGTCTAGGGACTGAAATCAACTGGAGGCTTCTTTACTTGTCTGCTTCATCTAATATCATATAGGTCAGATTGCCTATGAGTCCTTCCTAACAGAATGGTGGTATCAGGGTAGACAGCTTTTTTTACATGGCAACTCAGGACTCTGATAGTGAATGTTCCAGCAGCTCTAGGCCGAAATGCATGCCATTTTATGACTTAGACTCTTAAGACAGATGGCACTTTCATTCAATTCTGTTGGTCAAAATTCCTACAAGCTCAACTACATTCAAAGAAAGGATACATGGACCCTACCTCTTGATGAGAAATGTCAAGTAATTTCTTGCCACGTTTTAATACAGTTGTATTCCATTGTATGAATGCTTTAGTTACGTATCCTATTCTTAACAGATACTGAGATTGTTTCCATTTAGGACTATTATGAACAATGCTCCTATTAACATTCTTGAGTATATATTCTGGTACACATCAGCATCATTTCTGGAAGACATACATATAGGAATAGAATTTCTGGGTCTTGGAGTGCACAATATTCAACTTTACTAGATACTGTCAATGTGTTTCTTGGTGGTAAAGAAGCTGCCTGCAATGCAGGAGACTTTCATCAATCCCTTGGTCAAGAAGATCCCCTGGAGAAGGAAATGGCAACCCACTGCAGTATTCTTACCGGGAGAATTCCATGGACAGAGGAGCCTGGTGGGCTGCAGTCCACACACACACAGCAGTTTGCATTGGTCCCAAGTATACAAGTAGGAACTCTTGCCAACATAGAGTGGTCTCTTTAAAATGTAGTACTTTTTGCTCAATACCTTACAGAGATTCCAATGGCACTCAACACAAAAAGTAAATGCTTCGCCATGGCCCAGAAGGCCATGCTTTGTTCTCTGCACATTTCTGTGACATCATCACCTAGTACAGGACCTTACCATAAAGCTCCACCCCCATTGGCCTTCTTCCTAATCCAACAACAAGACAAACTCTTTTCCTACATAGGACCATTGCACCTGCTGGTTCCCATGCCTGAAAAACTAATCATTTCCAGTTCAGATATCTGTTCCTCAGAGAATACTTTTCTGATCATCAATCCAAACTGCTTCCCATTCCCCATTACTAATTTCTCTCCCTCTAATGATTCTGTTTTCATGAGATCACATATCATCATATAAAATCATCTTTATGTATGTATTTGTTCATTTTTTAAATCTCTTACCACTGGAATCCACAGTGACTTGAAGTGTGTAGAAGACTGTTTTTTAATGAATGCATTATTTTCACAGGTATTTAAAAATTGAACAAATTTGCCAAGACATTTGAAAATGGGAGTATTCTTCTTATATATTTATTTACGTTTAGTACAGCACTTGAATAAATTTAGGTAATATTATTTTTTAAAAATTTGACTAAAATGAATGTTGAAATTAAATGAAATCTCATAGTCTGGATTGGTTTTTGAAATTTTGAATTGGCTTCCCTTGTTGCTCGGTGGTAAATCTAATTTCTCTCCCTCTAATGATTCTGTTTTCATGAGATCACATATCATCATATAAAATCATCTTTATGTATGTTTTTGTTCATTTTTTAAATCTCTTACCACTGGAATCCACAGTGACTTGAAGTGTGTAGAAGACTGTTTTTTAATGAATGCATTATTTTCACAGGTATTTAAAAATTGAACAAATTTGCCAAGACATTTGAAAATGGGAGTATTCTTCTTATATATTTATTTACGTTTAGTACAGCACTTGAATAAATTTAGGTAATATTATTTTTTAAAAATTTGACTAAAATGAATGTTGAAATTAAATGAAATCTCATAGTCTGGATTGGTTTTTGAAATTTTGAATTGGCTTCCCTTGTTGCTCGGTGGTAAAGAATCTGCCTGCCGATGTAGGAGATACAGGAAGATACAGGAAGATACAGGAAGATGTGGGTTCAATTCCTGGATCAGGAAGATCCCCTGGAGTAGGAAATGGCAACCCACTCCAGTATTCTTGCCTGGGAAATCCCATGGACAGAGGAGCCTGGCGGGTTGTAGCCCATGGGGTTGCAGAAGAGTCAGACACTGATTTGGTAACTAAAACAACAAACAACCCTGGGTCTGAGGGACCAGTTAGCACGATGTCCATTCCTGAGTGTAAAAAGGCAGTTTAAAGTATAAAACCCACTTGACTGCCTTCATTATTAATTTTTCTCTTTTAATTTCTTCAATTTCTTTCCATTGTCTCTCCCTCTACCCTTTAATAGGTAATAGACTCAGGCCTCTGTTGTAGGCTATTGAGATGCTAAAATTTGACTCCAATATTCTTGAAACTGTGAAAAAAGTAGCAGATGCTAGAAAAACTGTCTTTTCAATGCAGCTAGCAGATCTTTGTTTTGCACAGAGTGGAGAATTTAAAAAAAAAGATTTGTGTGCAAATTGTCCCTTTCTTCATGACCATTTCTGAGTGGGTCAGTTAATTGTGTGAATTTAAGACATGATATGGAGATAGTTGGGGAGACATGGATGAAGAAATTAAACTTTTCCGGAGAAGGATTAAAACAGTCATCTTAGTTGAAGACAGTCACATCTCAGCTGATTGTCCTTTCAGGGAGGAGACTGTTAAGCTTTAGCTGCATTGGGCTGGTCAATACACATATCACTGGTCCCAGAGTTCACTCAGTAGGTTGGAGGGAAATGGGACCTGTTGAACAAGTTCTGGGCTGATACATGTGTTGTTGGTCTGGGTGCCACACTCAACAGTCACTGCTTCCTGTTCTTTTTCCTTGAAGTACCCAAATTCTTGCTCTTTTATCCTTCTTCAAAATTCCAAATGATACACAAATCATTCAGTTTTAACCCCAGCTTCTATACCTTTGGGTACAACTCTCGTATTTCTTAAGTGATGAGTTCAGTTCATTTCAGTCACTCAGTCGTGTCCGACTCTTTGCAACCCCATGAATCACAGCACTCCAGGCTTCCCTGTCCATTACCAACTCCCGGAGTTCACTCAAACCCATGTCCATCGAGTCAGTGATGCCGTCCAGCCATCTCATCCTTTGTCGTCCCCAATCCCTGCCAGCACAGGGTCTTTTCCAATGAGTCAGCTCTCCACATCAGGTGGACAAAGTACTGGAGTTTCAGCTTCAGCATCAGTCCTTCCAATGAAGACCCAGGACTGATCTCCTTTAGGATGGACTGGTTGGATCTCCTTGTAGTCCAAGGGACTCTCAAGAGTCTTCTCCAGCACCACAGTTCAAAAGCATTAATTCTTCAATGCTCAGCTTTCTTCACAGTCCAACTTCAGGGCAGAAGGGCCTGACCAGCGCCACATCCGGGCTGCTCAGGCAGGAGAGAAATGTGTGTTCATCTTATTTATGCCACTGTTACTTAGGGGTCTTTGTAACAGCAGAGAAACCTGCAGCCTGGTTGATATACACTGGTATTATTTCCATTTTACAGAGGAGGAAACTGAGGTTCAAGTTCAGGGTACTTAAGGAACCTGCCTGAGGCCACAAAGATAAAAGAGGAGGATCCAGTGTTGACTGTGCACTTGCCTGACTCCTGAGCATATGCTCTGTCCCCCACGACACACAGAACCTCACTCGGAGGACGCACGCTGTGGTTCCACATGAGAAGACACAAGAGGCTGAGACCTTATCACGAGGCTCCCTGCTGCAGAGGAGACGCTTGGATGTGGCCCCAGGGAGGGCCGTATCCGGGAATCAAGGTACTGCTCACTCAGGTGTACAACCCGGACCCTGAGAACAGCTGGGGTTGGGGTGGGGGGTACCTGGGCCCCCAGCAGGCACCCTAGTCTGCAGAGCTGGGCGCAGAGAGCCACCTTCCTCTCCTCGGCTGGTTGTCATCAAGGGCACCAGCTGGTCCAGGCACCCGGCAGGGAAGTGCGGCAGGAAGGAGAAGGGAAGGAAGACAGAGGCCTGGGCAAGAAGGGGGAGGGTGCCCACAGAGCTGGAAAAGCGGGACCTAATTTGGCAGTGAGCTATTTCAGGACTGTGCCCCGGGGACCTCGGACCAGAGACACTGGGGGAGGAGAGTCTGGTTGTGCAAACGCTCCTAATCCACAGCTTCTCTAGGGCCGTCAGCTGCTCCTGGGCCCACTTGGGAGCGAGGACGTAGAGGGGCCGACGGCCAGCGCTCGTGCTGGGTGATGCGTGTTTGCTGTCTGAGCCAGAAGGGTCTGTGCCCATCAGAGCTGGAAACATGTTCATGCTGTGCCTGGACAAGCATGTGGCACGGCAGGACTCCCTGTCTGTGGCATTTGTTGTCCCAAGTATAGAAACACCCCTATTTTACAGATGAGGAAACAGGCCAGTCTGCTCATCTCTGCTCATTCCTGTTCACCCACTGCCTGACACACTGCTAGTGCACAGAAGGCCACAGCATGTGTTTCTCAAATGAACAAGTGAGGGGGCTTCCCTAGCTGTCCAGTGGTTAAGACTTCGCCTTCCAGTGCAGGGTGTGCGGGTACAATCTCTGGTTTGGGAGCTAAGACCCCACATGCCTCATGGCCAAAAATCCAAAACGTAAGACAGAAGAAATACTGTAATAAATTCAATAAGGACTTAAAAGAACAAGTGAGACAGCCAATGAAAGAGAGAGAGGGAGACAGAAGCTGAAGGTGCCCAGGAGACGGAAAAGATACTTACAGCCGCAGGGACTAGGTAGGGTTTATGGTGGGAATGATGTTCTCAGATCAGGAACAGCCTTAATACAGAGGAACAAAGCAGCGAGCGTTTAGGGAGCATGTGCTCTGGGCCAGGCGCCCCACTGACGCTGGGACACCTGACGGGGGTCGACCTTTCTACTCAGGAAGAACCATCTCAAGTGTTTCTGGGGGACTGTCACCCAAGGCCAACTGCCTCTCTCCTCTCTGGGGTCCTGCCTCTTCTCTCCCTGGGTCTACCTCTTTTGGCTTCTGTCTCGGGCCTTGCAGGACCCCGGTTCAGGAGCAGCCCTCCTCAGCTCCACTCCTGCAAAGCCAGGAAGAGGGACAGGGGCCGGGGCACCACCTTGCTCCCCGGCCTGGAACCAGAGCCGATGACGGGGAATTTTGGGGGGCAGGGACTGAGGCCACCTCTTTGACTTGTTCAGTGGCCTTGGCACTAGCTCTTCACCCAGTTCTGAAACAATGGTCACAGCCGGGCTTCTAGTTCTGGCTCTCCCTTCACCAGCCAGGGGATGATGTGTGGGTGAGAGGAAGACAAAACAAGAGCTGTTTACTGCACACTTACTGCGTGCCAAGCCCCATGCTAAGCCCTCAACATATATGAATTCTTCAACCGTAACAGCCCTGTGAGTAGGTCACTGTTATTATTACCTTCAGTTTCCAGATGAGGAACCTGAGGTTGAGTGAGCCAAGTGACCACCCTGAAGTCCAAAGCTGATGACAGGCAAGGCCAAGACTCGAGGTTATATCTCTGACTCTGAGCCCTGGCTCTGACCCCTGCAGAGCTGCCTCCCCCTGGGCATGGCCCTCTACAACTGCACTGGTCTGGCTCTAAATAAAGCCTTGACTGGCACATGGCTAAGGTCGCTGCTGGCTCAGGTGGGCTGGGAAAACTGGAGTCTTCCCAGGAGATATTCCCACACACGGGCCCATGTCTTCCACCTGCCTTCATCCCCCATTCTGCCATCACCCCCTGCCGCAGCCCCAGCTGAAAGGCGAGAAGGGAAGGGTGAGTGGGGGGCTGGGGGCTGCACCCGGGATCCTGGCTGGCCCACTGGGAGAAGAGGCCACTAGGGGAGGAGCAGCTCTGGCTCCAGCCAAACTGGGTTACGTCATAATCCTGCTATAGTAGCTTGAGCGTGGCTGGCCATCCACCAATATGATATGAATCAGGCACAGTGGGCAGTGCTAAAGTCAAGGAGAGTATTCAGGATGGCTACGGTGGCCTCCCCAGCATCTCTTTCTTCTGCTTCCACTTCCTGTCTCATGAGCTCCTGGGGAATTCACTCTGGTCCCAGGAACCCTTCAGACAATCAGAGTACCGCATCCCCTTGGTCACAGTGACTGGCTCAGGGATGTTCAGGGATGGACATATGATCTCAGTGGGGCCAAGGAGAGAGGGCAACTCCCAGGATCTAAGTGGCTTCTCAGGGAAGGGTGTGCAAGGGCACACTCAGGGATGCTCGAGGGTCGGGGCGGGGGGGAGTGGGAGGAGGTGAGCTCAAGGGTCGGGGCGGGGAGGTAGTGGGAGAGGGCCATGCTCAGGGGGAGGCAGCTCAGCCATTTTCTTGCAAGATGAGAAGTGACTGTGTGGGTCCAGCAGACGGGAGGCCGCAGGGGACAGAATGTGGGGAGATGGAGAGCCAGGGCAGCTCACGAGAGCTGCTGGCGGAGCCTCTCCTGCTGGCGGAGCCTCTCCTGCTGGCGCAGCCTCTCCTGCTGGCGCAGCCTCTCCTGCAGTGGGCCCTCTAGACTTCTTCCTCCCCTGGACCCGGGGAGTGCTTTTGTGCTTTCACAAGCCAGTTTGATTGTCTTTCTCATCTTTGGTGACCAAGAGTGCCCTATCTTATCCAGAGGGGGTCTTCAGTAGTGGTGCAAGACCCCGGTAGGTTGTGGAGGCGTAAATAAATAAGAGGGGAAGGAGCCAAGTAAAGAGGAAGATGGGTGTGTGTGGTTATGACAAGGGCAGACAGGCGCTGGTTTTCCTGGGGAAGCCACCGCCACCCTGCCTGTGTGGGACCACACCCCTCCGGCCCAGGCATGTAGAGCGTGGGGCCTTCGAGCTGGGGAGGACCCAGACACCACTCCACGGCCACCCTCTCTATCTCATCCACACGGCTGCCTCGGTGCACCCCTGACACCCCACAATGAGCCAAAGTCCGCCTCTGGGTCCCCTGGCTCCTCTGTAAAACACCAGGTCCCTCAGAAAGGGTCCGTCATCCACTAGGGGCTCCAGTGTGGAGTTTGGATCAAATTAGGTAACAGACGTGGTCAGGGAGAGACCGCCCTCCGGGGTGAAAGGTGACAGTGCTCACCTGTGTGCACTTGAACCTGTGTCCCCTGCGGGACCGTGCAGCCGGCCCTGCACTGCGTACTAACATTCTTATAGCTCCTCTGACTACGTTCTGGGTAGCAAAGTTATACTGCATTGCATTAACGGTGGGTCCAAAGTATTAATTTGTTAAGTACACATTTAGAAGTGTTAGTCACTCCGTTTTGTGACCCCATGGACTACAGCCCGCCAGGCTCCTCTGTCCATGGGATTCTCCAGGCAAGCGTACTGGAGTGGGTTGCCACTTCCTTCTCCAGGGGATCTTCCCAACCCAGGGATGGAACCTGGGTCTCCTGCATTGCAGACAAATTCTTTTCCGTCTGAGCCACCAGAGGAAGCCCGTTAAAAATATACAATTTTGAGGCCTTATTTTAAGAATTCTTCATTTTTCAACATGCCAGGAGCCTCAGCACATGAGCATTGGCCAGGCAGGCCTCTCTGAGCTGTCCTCTATATCTTCCGAGGCTGGGCGAGATCCTTGGCAGCTTGTTTGCCACCTTGAGCCCAAAAGATGTGCCCTCAACACTCCCGCTCCAAAGAGGAGGCTCTTGGCTTTCCTGTGGGGCAGCCGGTGGAAATGCAGGGGGTGGGGGTAGACTGAGGGCTGTCATGTGGGCCCCCTATATACTCAAGGGACAGGCCATTAGTGGGGAGCCCCTATCCTGATGCTCGGAAATGTTCACTTGCACAGTCATACCATTTTTTTCACCGTTAGAGCCGGGTAATTCAGGGCTTACAGGGAGAGACAGTCGAGGAGAGTGTGCGCTACTGTGTGAGAGAGAGAGTGAGAGAGAGAAAGAGAAAGGGAGGGAGGGAGGAGACAGAAGCGCAAGACATCCCTGCCTGTGGTTTTCATTTACTGTTAGCTGGAGTCATTAGGTTTCCTTTTTTCTTTTTAAAATTCCACACCTCTTTCTACAGATGATGAATGTGCGGAGACTGGCCGAGGCGCAGGCCTGAACACCCACCCATTCCATGAGCCATGCCATGGCGGGGCTGGATGGAGGCCAGGCGAGGCAGTCACCCAGCCTGCCCAGGGAAGCTGGGGCGCCAGGCCGGGTGGGTGGTGGTCTCGGGGTGGACTGCCCTGCTCTCTTCGGCGAGCCCCACCCCAGGCTCCTCTGCACGGACATTCCTCCCAGACACTCTGGCATAGCTTTGCGCTGCCAGGGGATTTACCTGCCACCAACCACCTTCTCGTCTCCAGTGCCCCTCAGGACAACATTCCAGCTTCTGATGGGGGTACTATAGACTGACTGTGTCCTCTCAAAATTCCTATGTAGAAACCTAATCCCCAGTGTCCTGATATTAGGAGGCGGGGCGTCTGGGAAGGGATTGGGGACGAGTGCCTTTATAAGACTCCAGAGATCAATCCCAGTCCTTCGGTCTAGAGAGGATACGGAGAGAAGACGGCTGTCTGTGAACTAGTAAGAGGTCCTCCCCAGACACCTCATCTGCTGCCACCCTGACCTTGGACTTCACAGCCTCCAGAACTGTGAGAAATATGTTCCTGTTGTTTAAGCCACCCATCTATGGTATTGCTGCTATATTGGCCAGAAAAGACTAAAATGGGCAAACAAAGGCAGAAACCAGAGAAGTTATGACCACCTGTGTCCCAGCTTGGAGGAGCACACTTTCCCCAGAGTAGCTCCCCCACCGTACCCCCATTTCTAGCCTCCAGACGGGACTTCCCACCGACTCAGCACATCTGCTTCCACGTTCTTACAGATCCCCATGGCAGCTCACGGGCAGAGTGGCCAGCGGTGACCGGTGCCATCCCTCAGCCCCCTTCTCTCTTGCCTCTGTGTCCTACGAGAGCCAAAAAAAGCCGTTTTTGTTTTCCTCAGCTCCCTCCCTGCTAGGCCGATGTGTGGTTCGAAGTTGGGCGACCCAATGTTCTCCTTCTGCCTGGGAGTCCCTGTGGGAGGTGTTACCTGGAGCCAAGAGCAACCAGAGGGCCCTGAGGGGTGGACCCAGGCCTGATGCTTCAAGGAGCCCCAGGGCTGCCATCTCTCGCGAGTCCCTGTCCAGAAATTGACGGTATCCCTATAGTCAAGGCAGAGAAGGCAATGGCACCCCACTCCAGTACTCTTGCCTAGAAAATCCCATGGACAGAGGAGCCTGGTAGGCTGCAGTCCATGGAGTTGCTAAGTCGGACACGACTGAGCGACTTCACTTTCACTTTTTGCTTTCATGCATTGGAGAAGGAAATGGCAACTCACTCCAGCGTTCTTGCCTGGAGGATCCCAGGGACAGAACAGCCTGGTGGGCTGCCGTCTACGGGGTCACACAGAGTCAGACACGAGTGAAGTGACTTAGCAGCTACTGTCCAGCACACCAACAGTTGGGCAGTCTTCACTAGCAGCCAAATACATCCTAACTTACACAGTGCAACTCAGAGGAGCTCTGTGACTTGCTCAAGGTAAGGTGTCTATTCGAATGTCCCAGGGTGGCCTATTAGGCCCAGCCTCCTACTAGAATGTCCTTTGTCTCTGGGCCTGGACCACAATCTCTGACATCCATGGAGAGAAACTTGAGGCCCACAATGATCCTCCATCGACAAGGAAATATCCTCGTGTGTTCCCAACACTTGACTTATGAAGGCAGGGAAGGGCTCAGCATTTTATCAAGACTCAAAAAAAATGGTTTTCTGTTTAGCCCTCAAAGCTCTCTGGAAGAGAACCATCCTCTTCTCATGAGCAGCTCTTCACTAAATGCTAATCACACAGAGAAGCCCAAGCTGGCTCCGGCTTTCCTGATTCTTGAGGATGGACATTGACAGGGCATTGTCAGCAGGACTCCTCCCATGAGTGCTCAGATCCCTGCCCGCAGCCAGGGGGCTGCCTCACTTCCGGCATTCATCTGTAATGTCTAACCAACCTTTGAAAACTAGGGTAGTTGTCACTCTGCTTCAAGGCACACGATGCTAACAACAGCTAAGCTTTCCTGAGTACCTACTGGGGGCCGGGCTCTACTCTAAGATTTTGCATCTGGCAGTCATTTAGTCCTCAAGACAGCCCACTGAGGAGCATCTATAGCACCACATTTTGATGAAAAGAAAAAACACCGTCTACCAGACTTCCCTGGTGGTCCAGGGGTTGAGAATCCACCTGCCAACACACAGGCTGCAGGTTCGACCCCTGGTCCAGGAAGATTACACGTGCTGTGGAGCAACTAAGCCCGTGCCCCACAACCACTAAAGCCCGAGCGCCCTCGAGCCATGCTCTGCAACGAGAAAAGCCACCGCAAGGAGAAGCCCCCATAGCACAAGCTGGCCAGAACTAGCGAAAGCCTGTGCACAGCAACGAAGACCCAGCACAGCCCACAAATAGATAAAAATTAAAAACAAATCAAAAGAAAACACCACTGTTTACTGAAGCGTCTGTCTTCCTTGCCTACGCCCTGGTGGCAGGGACTGGGTCTTGCCCACCTCTGCGGGAACACCTATGTGGATGAATGAATGGGTGAATGTGCAGGCAGATAAGAACGTCCTGGCCCTCAGGCTCTCCTCCTTTCCTGTTTGGCTGCAGAGTGCCGGGAGACGGCTGGGGCTGGAGCTCCAGAATGACCCTGTTCAGAGGAGGGAGCGACCATCTTCAGCTGTGGAAACCCGAGAAGAGGCTGAGGAGGAGAGGCATTAGAGGGCCATCTCAAAACCTGGCATTTTAATCCCCCGCCTCTTCCTTTCCCATCTTAAAACCTGCCGTTCCTCTGGGTTGGTTTTTTTGGAGGAGGGCCAGGAAGAGCCACTTGCGCTGCCAACCTGGGCCAAGGTACTAGCAGCCAGGTGTGGCACTCTTTATGGCAGGGCTTAAAAAACAGACACCTGCCCCAAATCCAGGGCCTGGGGCCCAATCCAGTCTCAGATGACAGGAAGCAAGCCGACCTGGCTGCACTGAACCCTGCAGAGCTGGGGAGGCCTTGAAAATCAAAGGGTGGGCCCCCTCTTTCATTTTTGCATCTAACCCTGCCTCCCCGTGCACTGTCTGCCCGGGGTGTTGTGACTGCTCACTGAGTATTTGTGGGATGACTAGCTGACCCACCAAATGAAAGACAACGAGGCCCCAGGCTGGCTGAGTGATTTTGGGCAGGCTGCTGAGATGGAAAGAGAACTGAGCAGAGATTCAGAAAACCTCAAGTTCTAGTCCTGGGCCTGCCACGTCATCCCTGGAGTAAGTCTCTTTCCTGTCGGGGCCAGGTGGGGCCCTCATCTGCAGAATGGAGCAGCAGACTGAGATGGCCTTAAACGGAGGAGTTTCAGGCTCTGTAACCTGGGCGGGCAGAGGTCAGAGCTGGCTGGGGCTGGCCTGCTACAGCGGAAGCGTGGCGGCGTCCAGCGCACGGTGGTGTACCCGCTGCTGCCCAGAGGAAGCCTCTTTCCAGCCTCAGCTTTGGGCCTTCATTTGTCACCTCCCCAGCCCCCCATCAGAGCTGACAATGCCTGCTGAGGTTTCTCCAGACCCCAAGGAACTCAGGCAGATACAGACTAGAGAGCATGCTTGTTTCCATCTGTTTCAGAATTCTTGGGAACTGCAAGGCACACAGCGCTGCACCGTGGAGGACGGCATCACAGCATTTCCCTGATTCAAAAGGAGACCGTGTTGTGTTCAGCGCTCCACTGTGTGACTTAAACGGCACGGTTTCTCTTACCAGAGGAGATTCCATGACATTCTGGAATCTTAGTGTGAAATCTGATTCTGCCTCCCCAAAGAGTACCATATCTCATCTCAGGGCAGGGAGGGGGCACTCCAAAGAAGCCCCTTGGTGAACTGGCAGAGGCTGGGTAGCAATTCCAGCACCAGCACTGATCTTAGCCCCGCTTAGGACACTGGTCCTGGACTGCCAGTTAGGCGCTGGACGAGTCAGGCGCTGTCCCAGCATTTCACGTGCATCACCTCATCTAACCTTAACACCAGATGAAAGAGGACGGTATCAGAATTATGCCCATCTTACAGACAGAAATCCTGAGGAAGCTAAACAGTGTACCCAGGGCCATACAGTTGGTGGTTGAACTGGGACTGGAACGCAGTTTATCCAATGCCTCTTGTGTCAGGCACTGTACTAGATGGATAAGACCTATATTCTGCCCACAGAGAGTTTAAAATTTAGTGGGAGAAATAGGCATGTGAACAAAGAAAAACTGAAAATGAGAGGTTTTTTCAACTGAATAAAGCCTCACACAAGTTCAAAGCATTATTTCTTTGCTATTGCGGGTCATGGTGGAGAGGTCTGACAGAATGTGGTCCACTGGAGAAGGGAATGGCAAGCGACTTCAGTATTCTTGCCTTGAGAACCCCATGAACAGTATGAAAAGGCAAAATGATAGGATAACAAAAGAGGAACTCCCCAGGTCATTAAATGCCCAATATGCTACTGGAAGTCAGTGGAGAAATAACTCCAGAAAGAATGAAGGGATGGAGCCAAAGCAAAAACAATACCCAGTGGTGCATGTGACTGGTGATAGAAGCAAGATCCAATGCTGTAAAGAGCAATATTGCATAGGAACCTGGAATGTCAGGTCCATGAATCAAGGCAAATTGGAAGTGGTCAAACAAGAGATGGCAAGGGTGAACGTCGACATTCTAGGAATCAGCGAACTAAAATGGACTGGAATGGGTGAATTTAACTCAGATGACCATTATATCTACTACTGTGGGCAGGAATCCCTCAGAAGAAATGGAGTAGCCATCATGGTCAACAAAAGAGTCCGAAATGCAGTACTTGGATGCAATCTCAAAAACGACAGAATGATCTCTGTTCGTCTCCAAGGCAAACCATTCAATATCACAGTTATCCAAGTCTATGCCCCAACCAGTAATGCTGAAGAAGCTGAAGTTGAAC